>QLSS01000449.1:60094-88454 GCA_024372645.1 Trichomalopsis sarcophagae
AGAGCGGCGACAGATATAGTACCAAGCTACGTCTCTAAAGCTGGTTAAAGGGCGGTCGTGCGTATTCGGAGCTAGCTGCGAGAGTGCGCGAATACGCAGACCAGTACCGAGGGCCACTTGCGTACCGGGACGACACCTACCTCGTTCAAAAAAAATTTGAAAGTATTCCAATGATTGCGCATACATCGGTATACCCTCACAATTTTAGTATATAGAGTAGATATCTCTATTTTATCGAGTACTGATAATGTCTTCGAGATAATGCCCAGCTCCGTTAACGCACCCTCGACAATTGTTTGTATATGCGTGCAATTTAAAAAATGCTTAGCGCACGCGCTACTGTGAAAGCACTATTAGCGCCGTTTTCAGTATAGCGCTGTCTTTCGTGTCGCGCTATACTCTCTCTCTCTCTCTCTCTCTCTCTCTCTCTCTCTCTCTCTCTCTCTTTCTCTCTGGCACCTACCTTGTTTGTTTCGTGGTCGACTCCTGTCGCCTCGGCATGCGTCTCGAAGGCGCGTTATAAGCGCCACTTACACGCTTGTGTGTGCTGTGCTCATGCTTTTCGTGGCGTGTGCGTGTGCACTGTCACATTATAACAACCAATCATGGTAAGTTTTAAGACACTAGGAAATTTAAGTGCACTTCGCGCACTCCTTATCATGTCATAATTAAGATTTAAATGTTGCTGTCTGCTTAGCGCCAACAGTTTGAAGCGTTTGTAGGTTATATAATAAAATCGGTATTTCTGATTTGCGTTAATTCTTGTACCAGGCGACCGATTCTCAATTAAATGCTTCACAACTAAGCCCATCACTTTTATAAGAGATGATTAGCTACAGCGCTGCGATTAACCAATCACATTTTTCGATTCATGAGAAATTTTCCGATATCACTTTGTTCAAGAGAATCTGTTCAAGTTTTTTTCCTGTTTTCAAGTGTTTTATATATTCTTCATATTTTCTGCAAAATTGACAAACGTAGGTTTCTTCACTGATTATTTGTATTTCCCTATCACATCGAATCGTGCATTTCTCGGGATTTTTACGATGGCATATTCAACATTCAATTTTTTTTAAATTTATTTTCTTACACGAACAATAAATGCACTGGTCTTCCATGTTTGCAGATTTCAGCAATAATGTGTAAGCGATTGTTTCTCGAAATTCTATAGGATAATTCATATTAAATGCATTTTGCTTTCCGATGCAATCCATGTAGTGCATCACATACAAGCAACAATTTTCGGTATTAGATGGTGATTCGTAAGGACGATTCTTCATTATGTCACCTTTACCCACTTTATATTTTTCAATTTCTTGAATGACGATCCTTCGCAACAGTTATTAATAAAATGATTTAGAGCTCTTCCAACTCTAGTATAGTCTTCCCAAAATTCGTAAGGATTGAGTAATGTCAACTCTTTTCTTCTCAATATTGAAAATTACTAGTTGAATGTAGTGATTAAATGAGTACGGCATAAATACTATGTTCTGCAAGGCCTCAGTTGTCTGGCTTATTCGTAGATTTCTATTCACTCTTTTTTTACCATATTTCTCTACGATTGGGGTCGCATCGTCTGTGGATATGTACGTTAGATCCATCCATTCATCAAGACAATCAGCAGCAAAGGCATCAACGATTATTAAATTAGTCGAAAATTCTCTCGTAGTCACGGTAATTATTTTTCTGTTCAGGTATTTATTAACATTATAGCGCGCGATAGTTATCCCTTTATGTTCCCAATTCATATAATAGTAAGGATCTTTGACTAAACCGTTAAAGAATCTTGTAACACTAAATGTACTTTCTTTAACATTTCTGGTTTTATCAAAGTCTAATTCTTCTACGGCATCGTTATGTGAAATCTCATTTGATTTTTCATCAAGTGACACCAGCTTCGAAATCTTGCATGGATTACTATCCTCAAGGCACGGTGAATGCTCTCTTTTTCGTTTGTCAATTTGTTTCTCAGTGTTAGATTCATTTTCATTCTCGACTTGTACTTGAATAATTTCTGAGACACTTTCCTCTTTATTTTTCTCTAATTCTTGTACTTCCCGTGATATTCCTTTGATGTTCAACAAGCTACCCACTCTGAATAGTGTACCTATATTAATTTTCGTCGTTCTCTTTCTCCTTGGCTATTTTTGCTTAGCCCAACTTTCTTCCACAAGAGGATTCGACGCATCATTCTCTTTCGCATGATCCATAAGCGCTTCTTCGCTTTGCAAAATATCGGTTGTTCTTGATTTATTCTTCGTAATTTTCGTTTTTTTATTTGACTTTCTTTTTGCAGATATTTCACCCGCTTCGGATTTTAACTGAGAATTTTCTTTCTTCAGATGCTACCGTAAGATACAATGGTCTTTTGCGCGAGTTATTCGTTCCTGTCAGCTTCTTATTTGCTGCAATTAGCGCTCGAGTGGATTCTTGATCTGTCTTCAATGCTCTGACTACATTACCTATCGAAGACTGACTGTATCCTTTTAATACTAGCTCTTTCATGGTTTTATTAGAGCTTTCGACGTATGCATTGCTAACTCTAGAGATACCTAGAGCAAATATATCCAAGTCCAATGAACTCCATAGAATTGCGTAAGGCATCCACTTGGTTATTACTTTTTCCATGAAGTCTGGAGCGTAAAATAGATTAATTTCCTTTTCTGAAAAATCTTTGTCATTACGTCGAATTGCAATCGTTTGCTCATCTGTCATAATTTTATTAATCTCTACGTAATACAGTGAATTTTTATAGATTGTATCAGTTTTTTCAATATCATCACAAATCGTATTGAGCTCTTCGACATCTTCTTCATCTTCAACTGTTCCAGCAGCACTCTCGGAAGCATGATGATTATTCAATCCAGTTATTGCTCGTATGCTGTCTTCAGCTATTTTTGCAGATTTATTAAAAAAAATGACACATACATGTTTAAACAGCTCGTACATATGCTCTAAATTTCTAGCCACGCATAATAGTTGCATACATCCTTTGAGAACTTGCTTACATGTCGGATATGTTTCGTCTGTTTTTCTTGCTACGTACAATTTGTTAATAGTCTATGTTATATTGTGTGAAAAGTGAGCAAAACATAATTTCACAGCTATGAAATCAGCAGGTAGGTTTTCTTTTTTAAGTAGAACATTAAACGTAAGTCGTAAATACCTTTAAATATTCATATTATTCCACTGTAGAAGGATAGAGTGTATTCAGGGTTTCTACAAATCTGAAAACCGGGAAAACATGGAGTTCTCCTGGAATTTCATTTTACCCCCCTGGAATCAGGGATTTCTCCTGGAATTTTTGCGTGAATCCTAAAAATTTTCTCCTGATGTCGTTCGAACCGAACAGCCGAGATTGAGCGACGCTCGAGATCTTGTTGTGTTTATCTCGGATATTAATAGAAGTGTCTCGTATTATTTGTGTCTGCGATATTAATATTCTGATTCTTGCCTACTTTTAAGCCATTGAAGAAAAATCATCTATCAATATTGCGTAAAATTGAAGTGCTGATTGACATCTATTTTTTGAAAAACAAAGAAGGTAACGTGCTTGTGATGAATTCAATATATGTGTCGGTTTCTATTTTAATCAAATGTTTCTCGCGTGTGAGCACTACTAATTTATACTAGGGCAAACCGGGGCGTGAGTGTATGAAAGTCAAATCAGAAACGGCGAATAATATTAACCCTTTTAAATAATATCTGCCATATACAAACTGTACCTAAAATTTCAAGCCATAAAATTAACCTCATAATAAAAATCGATTTATCTTAGTTCAGGAGATGACATAAGTGAACGTACGTATACAAACGTATACAATGCTGTACAACACCGCAAAATTCTAGACCATAACGTACCCTGCACTCTACATTTTTAACATTTATCAATATTTATTTAATTTAATATGTCGATAGGTCTATGAAACTCGTGCACATTTTTCGCCAAGAGAGAAAAGTTGAATGCATACGTCGATCGAATGCATATATAGATCAAAAAATCTTGTTTAAAGTATTACACGTTCATTAGTATTTTACATAAATATAGGTAAGTCAATATCATTCATTGAAATTAAAACAATGAGGTCAAAAATTTTAATAATTAAAGTATTCTATTTTTGCAGGTCACAGTATTTTGGCAATATCAATTACTATAATAGATAGTTAAATATGAGGAACGTCATACTCAAGACATAAATATTATTAAACATATATTAAACAAAACTAAAAGTATCAAAATAATTTGGGCTGTTATATATAATATATGACATACTATTTAAATAAAAAATTTAATTGTTGATTTAAAAAAAAAAATTAAAATGTCGGTGGGTGACAGAGTCAAGTTTAATAGTGAGTGGACTAAAGATCCTAGGTTTAACGCTTGGCTTAAGCCATGTAACTCTGACATATATAGCGCTTAATGCTCATTTTGTTGCAGTAAATTTTCCTTAAGTAATATAGGTATCACAGCAGTCACTAGTCATGCTAAAGGTATAAAACATAAGGCCAAACAAAACGCTTATGACTAAAGAAAAAGCAATTAGTACTTGTTTCCAATCGAAGATGGATAATGTACCAAATCAGCCATCAAAAACACTTAATCAGTCTGAAATCAATCTTCAGTAGTCTGAAGCCAGTGCTCAGTCTGAAGCCAGTGTTCAGTCTGAAGAAAGTGTTCAGTCTAAAATCAGTGGCACGTCGAAACAGCACCGCGACCGCACACCAAATATTGTTTCTTATTTACCTAAAGACAAAATTACCAAAGCTGAAATAATTTGGACTCTCACATCTGTATATCATCATTTATCAATAAACATTGGTGCAAAATGTGTTGAATCTATCAAATTAATGTTTCAACATAAACCTGACAATTTTGCTGATAAAATACGCTTGAGTAATGATAAAATGGCTTACATGATTTGTTCTGGTTTAGGACCATAATTTTGTAAAAATACATAATATGGTTGTTGAGTGCAATCGAGTTAGTGGAATAGACGCAGATAAAATCGAGAGAGATTTTAAACAAATTATTAACAATTCTAGTTTTGAACAAGATGCAAAAACTTTTGATCGCGTTAAAGTACGCCTTGACGATTTTTGAATGGAGACAATGGATAAGTGCCATGGTTCTCAAATTCTAAGCAAATTTTTGCAGACAATTTTTGTATTATTTCATGGGAACGCAAGTATTGAAAGAGGTTTTTATATAAATAAAGAATGTTTGTTTCATAATCAAAAAGAAAAATCTCTCATCGCTATTCGACATGTTTGGCATGGCGTTCATGATGCTGGAGAGATAAAAAATGTAAATATTGAGAAAAAAATGATGCACAGCGTGAGGAATTCCCGGAGATTGTGGGAAGAAGATCTCAAAAATCAAAGAGAGGAAAAGGCGAAAGAATCGCTGGAAGATAATGTTAAGAAGCAAATATATACTTATATTTTATTTAAAAAATATTGACTGTTTTTCTCTTAAAAGTTATATTTTATAATTCACCAGTTACTGCATTTTAATGTGATTTCAATGCATGCAGATAATATTTAATCTAGCCTATAACATGTAACATATTTAAGAATCAATATAAATTTATTAAAGAATCCTACCAAAATTGATGTGATTATAGATTAATATATAATGTATATTGAATTTGTTCAATTGAATGTTACTTTCGTATTGTTCTACTTTTTACGAAATAAAAAATTTAAGTTCAATGCATTTATTGTGTTAAGTTAAGTGACTTTTATATACTTAGAGTAATTTTTAAACTTTATTATGTATGATCCATAATTACGATTCATTAAAATATATCCTGGAAATTTCTGTATTTCTCCTCTGGAAATCCGGGATAACTCCTGGAATTTTCCAACAATAGATTTGTAGAAACCCTTGTATTGTGGCCCACGCATGATCGGTTACTATAATTTTTGCTATTGGCCACTTTTTAGCCTTCGTAGCAAAATACTTATAATGACAATTACCAATAGATGCTGTATGACGCTCCGACGTAATCATATGAGCTAGTTTTATTATTTCGATCTCGTGCCTGGCTAATATGCAATAGTAAAATATTTATTTGCAATCTAAGCCTTCTGGCTTTCGTACAATAGATCCAGTTGCATCAATATGTAAAATAACGTCTTTTTAAAAATAAGTGAAAGTTTTTCCGTTATTTTTTCTTTATCGTATATTCTCTGTTCATTTTTGAAGCTACTTGGATCCATTTCGAGGGTACCAATGTCAATCATAAATTTTTTATTCTTCCTATTCATTTTTTTCCCTTTTTTGACATCTTTACACAGACTTTGCAATTCAGTATCGGTATATTGACTGTCTGAACTATCTTCAGAGCTAATAAAGGAATCGATTGAATAATTTTTATCTGAATTTTTATCTACAGATTCTTCTTTGCGGTCTTCATACAAAGAATAACTTCCCCATCAGGATGTCTTTGTTGGAGTGATCTTGTAAATATTTTTCTTTTCCGAAGATCACTTTCCAGTTCTTCTTTGTCTGAGTGTTTAAGCGAATCCAAGTCGGACTGGTTCTTCTCTATACCAGCTTCTTTGCTCCACTCCAGCGCCTTTACCTGCCTTTTATCGTTTCTTCACTGTTTTTGGTCGTGAATGAACATGGACTATTCGGAAAATCATACGCGTCATCAACAGCTTTTCCAGAGTCTGATTGAGCTTTGCAAAACGGCTAAATCGTACTACTATTAACACCAGTTGTTGACTTTTGTTGAACACCTTTGGTTGTTTCATGATCTACTTCGTCAATGAATGGAGAACTAGGAAAATCATTCTTCGGGTACCATGCGGAGTTCATTTCATCATTACTGTCTGAATTCGTCAAATCATCAGTCAAAACAGAATTACTTTTATTTATATCGCTCGAATAATTATTCTCTGCAATTGTACTTTCCTCGTTTTCTACGCTAGGGATTTTCAACATTTTACCATTTGAAAAATTGCCCAAGCTGACACTAACCATTGCATCGCTCATTACGTTGTCATTCTGGTTTTCTTCTACGCCAACTTTGTTGATTGACTCCCTAGATAATGCCTTCATCTGCTGCTTATCTTTCGTTCTTTATTGGCTACCAGATCATATGTGGAGTAAATGTCACTTTTAGTCAGTGAAATTATCAAAGGATCATTAATTTGATCTTTCATTACATGATCCGCGACCTCTGCCGCTGGTTCATTTTGTTCATACATCGCTTCGCTGCTTTCGGCATTATGTATGCTTAAAATGTTGAACGATGTATTTTCAACATCCACTTTTTCTGACTCTAATTAGACATTTTTATCTTCAATGGTCAACGCTGCTTCATCAGCAATTGTCGGGTTTGTTAACGAAATATTAAGAGATTTCGTATCCTTTTCCAGCTGCTCACACATATCCTTTTTTCTCTCGCAAGACACTTAGTATTGCTTAGTATTCAAAATCATCCAGTGTCCAGATCTTTCCATGCCAGTGAACAGCAAGTTAACCTTTCCTGCACTTGCTTAAGAACAATTTATAGGATATCTTAAAAAAAAATGGCCATTTCTTCCCTCGTAAACTGCAGCGTTTACTTTATATACATTAACAAACATGCCAATTTCAAAATATGTTCCCTGTTCCGTCCCTTTCCATAAAACATTCATAATCCTTGGCATCTTCGTAGAATTTATATACGCAAGTTGCCATAAGAAGATCAATATTTTCTTCCCAGTTCTTTACAACATATTCAACAACGCTTTTACGAACTTCAAAGTGTCGGGATTCACCATTAAATAAATGTATGGCAAATGAACGGAATAAGCAATTACCATCACCTTTGACGTTCAGTTTTTGAAAAGCAACGTCAAGGTTACTTATCTCAGTAACATCACTTGCACCATGTGTTTTTTCTGTCAAAATCTAAGTTTCCTTACGCATTAAAATCTCTCTCATTACTAATTTCAAAACCGAATCACTCAGATTCCACAAGTATATTAACTTATTCTTCAGAGGTTTTCCATTACATTAAATTTAGCGAAAATGACGCAACTATAATTTGTACAATTACTCACTATAACGAATGATAACATTTACGTGTAATGTCAATATATTATAATAATTAAAATATATTATATCTGTTTATGAAACAATATTTTATTACCATACTGTATAATAATTGCATTTGAAAGTTAAATGGAAAACCTTTCAACAAAATAGTTCTACGCCAAAATTCGAATTTCATTGACCTATCACTGACAAGTACGGTCATCATTTATCGGGTTGTGAATTGTGGTAAAACTGTGAAATTTGAGGCCAAAAAAACAGTCATTTCTGCTGTAAAGTCCGATCGTTTTAACCGTTCTGCCACTGTATGGCGCGTACGCCATCTACCTGCGTATAGGTAGACTATTTACATTTGGCTACTAGCGTTACTTGGTCTGTAACTTGTCGTCGCGTTTAAACACACAAGCGCGCACAAGCACGCACACATACATATGTACATAATGATATTGTGATGTTGCGCTTTTTATAACCAGACTTTGGTGACGCTAACAATCATATACTCTATTGTTTTGACTCTACTTCGTACCGCGGACTCTTATATCTTCAGAGGGGAACAAATCGTAGGTTTTAGGAACAGGGATGCCTGGCGTGGCGAAGGTCTCAAATAAAGTTCGATTCACACTGTTATATTTGGTAACAATTATTCGTATATTCTTCAACCCCCATTACGGAACGGAATTCGCCCGTATACAAATTGTTTAATAATACCGAGACTAGAATTCTCGCGTGCTTTTAATCTTGATTAACAAATCTCATTATTAATAATCCTCACGAATAAAGGCAATGACGTTACTCTAAGAACAACGAACTTGTAATATTAATTAATGAAACCGTAAAAATGCAATCGAGTCGATCGTTCGTACACGAATCTTCTAATATGGCGTCAGCGTCGCTCTAACGGACGCGGCGTCCCTCAAAATGGCGTACAACCGTTACTCTCTTGAGATAGCGTTGCCCCCGTCCAGTCACCCTAGTAGTCGTGCTGAAAAACGCGAAAACCGATAGAAAATATCGATAGATCCGTAATCAGCGGCGCTACTAACGGGCAATAATCATGAATACTTGGAATTACGGGGGCAAACGTATTAATCTGAGTAACGACCAGAATACTCGTTTCGCGACGACGTCCCTCGAATACTTTATTCGTGAAAATCGCTTACGGGATGATTTGTCGTTACAATGTATCCGATAAACACGCGTTCGATTCTAGATCTTCAGATCTGCAGTGACTAGGGCGTTATCGTTATTTTTGCCGGATCGCTTAGCGATCAACAGCGTCGCTATGCATCACTCCCAACCGTTGCTGGATCATTAGATTCACAGCGTCTCTAAATCTCTCTGTGATAATACTGGGTACTGCTATGGATGCATCCTGCTCGATCTAAGGTTGAGAGAATTCTGATGAAGAAGGAAGTCTCTTCCTTCTCACTATCCTGCGCGTCTCCGGAAAACGCTAATTCGCGCCCTCTATATTAATTAGGATTGGCGCGAAATCATCGGCGTCAGTTACGCGGACGCTCTCTTTCTTACGCTCATAGAGAAAATTCCAAGCACGCTTGAAACTAGGTAAGGTCGAAAAGAACCCAACTGTGGTCGTGCCTAAAAACGTTGACGAAATTAGTTCAATAAAGATGGATGAGAGGTAGAACGCCCTATCTCGGTGCGAACTTATGTTTAAGACTTTTCAACGTCATTTATATGCCATATGCAATTCATATTTCACCTTTTTTGGTAATATTGTATGCATTCAAACAGTGTATTGGACTACCACAAACAAATGTAAAACATTAATCGCATATGGCATATAAATGATGTACAAACGTATAAAAAAATAAACTCGCACAGGGATAAGACGTTCTTGAAGCCGCCGCTGAGATAGGGCGTTCTCTAAGTGGTAACAGAGATAGGGCATTCTGTTTCTCTACAGTTGATATGTGGTTAATGTGTAAAGTTTTCTCTGTTGAAAAATAACGTAAATTATGGCATCCTCGCATCCCGCATATCTTCGAATTACGTAAGCTTATAGCTGAAGAGCAAAACCGCTGCCATTTGTTTCGCACATAGCTTTTTTCAACATTATTTATTACTTTAATATCAAAATTATTTGTACTTCATATTCAATTCTATAAAGTTATTGTACTTTTTGGTTTGATGGATAAATTTGTCGTTTAATAGTAATCGAAAAATCGCCATAAAAAAAATACCCCACATGCAAGACTGACAATGTTGTTTTTTTCACAAAATAGTAAAAAAATAAATAAAACACAAAAAACAAGCCTTGATGAATTAAAATCCATTTAATAGAATCTGAGATCCAAGCGATGCAGTTTGTAGTTCTACAGAGTATACAGAGTATACAGAGTATACATAAAAAATAACTTTATTCAGTTTATTTTTTTCCAGATCTGTTTCACGGAATGACTTAAAATTAAAATTGTTTATATCAGTGGGTGTCTTAAGTCCGCACTCTAAGCTCTTGCGCTAACCTCACACTGCCGGAAAGAACTACATACGCCACGAATTTGCTTGACTTTGCGGATTTAATCAAGCAGTGCTATAAAATATTGTACGATACTCAAGTCGTATGTTCACTTTGCGACACGGCGTATTATTGTCGCTATATAATTACTGTCGCTGTGGAAAAATTATTTCGATAAATTATTAAACGTGCATGAAAATAGCGAAGAATTAGGGGACGAAATTCACACTGCTGAACTCCACCTGGAGGAACCAAGCTACCAAGAAGTAGAGGCCGCAATTAAAAAACTAAAAAACAACAAAGCTGCGGGAAATGACTCTATACCAGCCGAGTTACTCCAATATGGGGGCGTCGAGCTTACTTTTAAAATCTATAAACTAGTATGAGCCATCTGGGAAAATGAAAGAATACCCGAAAATTGGAAGGAATCTATCATTATACCGATTTTTAAAAAGGGGGATAAGACAGACTGCAATAACTATAGGGGTATCTCACTTTTAGCAACGTGCTACAAAGTTCTGTCGAACGTAATACAAGCTAGACTCACTCCATTCGCGGAAGATATAGTAGGAGATTATCAGTGCGGATTTCGGCGCAACAGATCGACAAGCGATCAAATGTTTATCATAAGACAGTTGTTAGAGAAAAATTGGGAATTTTGCGAAACCATACGCCAACTATTTATAGATTTTAAAAAAGCGTACGACTCTATTAAGCGAAGCAAAATGTATCAAATTCTAGTACTTCTGGGTGTACTAAAAAAACTCATGAGATTAATTCAACTATGTCTGGACGGAAGCACGGGAAAGGTCCGAGTAGGCGGTAATGTATCAGAACCTGTCACGATACGCGATGGTTTAAAACAAGGGGATGGGCTCTCTACGGTGCTGTTCAATTTAACGTTAGAGTATGTCGTTAGAAAAATGTAGGTTAGCCAGCTATGCGCAACGCTTACCCTGTTAAAAATAGTCTATAGGAATCGATTTAATTATTAATTGAATTCTAAGCTATATCTGAATTACACTTTTCGTATTAAAACATGATTAAAATCAACAAGATCAATAGGAGTCTATAAAATTCATTATGATAAATCGCAATAAAAATTAATAGCTAATACCAACTGATTGATTTCTATTAACTCCAATAGTCATTTGTTTGTAGAATTTTATTGACTCCTATCGATTTTAATTGATTTCTAATACAGAAAATGGGATTCAGATTTCGGATAGAATTTTTGATAATTTAATCGATACCTATTGACTATTTTTAGCAGGGTAATAGAACAATGCAGATACTAGGCTACGCATATGATTTTGATATACTGGAGGATTGTAGGGAAACCGTAGCAAGAAACACGGAAATCCTCAAAAAAGCGGCAGAGTATACAGGGTTAGAAGTGAGTGAATCAAAAGAAAGTACATGATTGTGGATAAACTAGGCATTTGCAGAGGGGAGGGAGATCTCAGAGTTGGGAATTTTACTTTTGAAAAGGTTAACGAATTCAGGTATCTGGATACGACCATAAATGATAGAAACGAGATTAATGTCGAAATAAATAAGAGACTACATTCGGGTAATGCTTGCTTCTACGCCGTGAGTTATTTACTTAAGTCGAGACTGCTGTCTAAAAACGTTAAAATAAGAATATACAGGACAATAATACTGCCGGTGGTTCTGTACGGGTGCGAAACGTGAGCTCTCACTAAGCAGGCGGACAACCGTTTTAGGGTATTTGAAAATACAGTCTTGCGAAAAATATACGGGCCGAAGAAAGATGAGGAAACCGGACAATGGAGGAGACTACACAATGATGAGTTACATAATCCGTACGCGTTACCAAATATTAACAGAATAATAAAATCACACAGATTGGGATGGGCAGGGCACGTAGCAAGAATGGGAGACGACCTTACGGCGGCCCGTGTCATGAAGGGCAGGCCGATGGTAACGCGACCTCTAGGTAGACCTAGACGTAGATGGGAGGACAACGTAAAAGCGGATCTAGTAGAAATAGGACGGGTGGGTGTCGATCGGAGAGGTGCATCTTGGGTGGGGTTGACACAAATAGGGCAACGTGGAAGGCTTGCGTAGATGAGGCGATGAACTTTCGAGTTCCAAATGCCGCTTAAAAAAAAATACAAAACGGAGTATTTCCTCTTAATGTTTCGGTAAAAGAAAGAAAAGGAGACTGCAAGGGTGAAATGCACTAAGTAGAGATAGAGCTACTGGCGTATATGGCGCGTATATGACACGCGCTCACACACACACGCATATACATCTACATATTTGTTCACGATATATTTGAACTATGCATCCATTATGATTTTTACAGGGCATCTTATTAATAAGCGGCCGACGCTTGAATTTAAATTAGCACAGATGTCGAAGGCCTGATAATATTATTGCGTAGTACGTTTCTAGAGCTTCGCATATAGCCAGTTGTGTTTCCTAATCCTTTTTTCAAATGTCCGGCTTTTGGTGTTTACCGTGTGCGTGATCGCAAAACAATGAAATTTTTTCAATTTTTCTAATTCTAGGAGCCGGCGCGAAATTCCAGCATGCATCTGTAATTGTTGCGAAAAAGTTAACAGTTTTAATAAAGACTCGAGCTGTTGCGGTAGCGTATTTCGTGCGTTTTGCATGAAAAAATTACTAGGAGTATAGTCTCGTCGTATAAGCGAGATACAGTATGGCATTTGCGTATACGCATTACAGCTACTGTTGCGGCCGGAATGGCAACCCACGTGAAAAGTCACACATGGTTCTCATGTGGTAATCATGTGGTTTCTACGTGGTTGTAATGTGGTTACCACATGGGATCCACATGGGAACCATGTAGGAACCAGGTGTGATTTTGCTGTGGGTTCCCATAAGGAAGCACGGGATTCCCACATGGTTCCCACATGATTTTTACATGGTCACCACAAGCTATGTGTGAAATAATTTGACAGAATGCTAATTATGCCAGTGTTAACCACATGGGAACTAAATGAAAACCATATAAATACCACATGATGACCATTTGGGGACCACATGATTCCCATATGGTCTACTGTAAATAATCATTTTTATTTTTTTTTTTTTTGTTAAATAAAATTCTTATTATTAACAACTTATCGTTTCTTAGTATAATTCAATCGTTTTGCATAATCGCAATGGATATTTATTTTTGGTATAAAATTTAATCGTATCTAAACGTTTTCAATCTGTTGCAATGCTCTTTATATTGTCTGAAATTCGCTGGATCATGATGTAGTGTTATCGTTATCAATCTAGATTAATTTAATAGTTCTTAACATATAATATTAGTAGAAGATTATAATACTTTTTAATTGTGTATTCTTCAATACAATAAAAAAGTTGTGGGAATGATAAATGTGAAAAACTTATAGTAATTGTGTTGGAATGTAAAATAATGTGGAAATTAAAAATTTTACATTTAAATTCGATCCATCACTAACATGAAACCTGTAATAATTATTACAAACTTTCATGATTTTTCAAAATGCTTGACATTTTTACAAATTCACATTGGTAACTCAGAAAAGCGTTCTTTTTATAGTAATATTTGTGCACAGTATTTCATGTTTTCTCACAATCGGGCATATAATATCTTCGCTCTCTACGAAGACTAGCACATTTCACGAAAACACTATTGATTCCGGGGCTTTATGCTTAAACAATAGATGATATTTACGAATACCAAAGTAGTACATAGTATTCACATGCATAGAGTCAGTTAGTACAAAAATTATTAAATTATCATAAGTATTTCTCATACTACAAAGAGCATTCATTTGAGCTGTAAAACGTGTTATTTTGCGGCAAAAAGTGAAAAGTGCTAGTTTTCGCGGCGAATAACCAAATGTACTAGTCTTCGGTGCGAGATCTGAAATGTACTATTCTTCGAAATATTAAATTTACATTTACAAAATATTAAATTTAAAGACTAAGATATACAGTTTTAATGCACTCAAACTTTTGAGAGTGGGGTAATGCAACTTCTATCTAGGAGTTCCAGATCGCCAATCACTGAATCTAGTAAGAACGCTCCGTAGTTTTTGGCATTGAAGTTTAAACGGTTTGTCAAACGGTGTCGGTGTTTCGGGTTAGCCATCATGGGTCACAGGGAGAACGCACCGATTTTTTTATTGGTGTAATTCAGATTCATCAACTAAAAATCACTGTGACGAGACATGAGTCTCACACATATAAACACGTGTGAAGGCGGCCGCAATAAGCATGGCATGCGCTACAGGCAGAAAGCGAATCCGCATGAATCAAAGCGAGCGCGCGCAATAACCGCAAGGCTTAACAACTTAGCAACGACGCGCCAGGTGGCGCAAGCGGCGTACTCGCTCATACTTATCCGCGCCGCGCGCCTTTATATGGCGGACCGCGCGACACGATGGAGAGTTCTACTCAAGCTTCACTCCGGGTAGTATCGTGAGCACACGTTACTACAGGGAACAGCGAGAGATAGACCTACGCCGACGGAATCGTCTCGTGAGCACACTTGACGATTTGGTAGGCGACCCGAAACTCGACACTCCGAATTACCGACGTGAGCACACGTGGTAACCCGGAGGACTTGAGCGACATCGAGCCTCGTCTACGTGAGCACATGTGACGATACCCGGTGCCGCCATAGAAATCCTCACCAATAGAACCAGTTTACGCCGACATCTCACGACTAGCTTTATCACTGTGCGCACACAGGATAAAGAGGGAAACAAGACGAGCGACGAAGATTTATGAAGCCGTGCGCACACGACTCCATAAATCCGAGGGATAACCTTAAAACTCCGTTACACTATCCCGGCCGTTACTGTGCGCACACAGGGCGGTCGAGATCGTTGTTACGCAACTCATACGGATCGGTGTAGCCGTGCGCACATGACTCCACCGTAACGAATGAACTCCTAACCTCCAAATCTGACATAGCGCCACGGTACCAAAACACCGTAGCCGCAAACACCGAAACATCCCTGTAACGAAACCGCGTAGATATTCTTGTAAATTGTTAACGGCGTTAGTTTGAACAATTATATTTGTAAAGGCGAAATATTCTTAAAAACCCTGCTGGAACAAGTGAATAGAAATCGATTAAAGTCGATTAGAATTCACCATTTAAGTCGATAAGATTTTAATTAACTTGAATAGTGAATCTTGATTTCACTTTTTGCATTAAAACTTGATAAAACGTTATAACATACGATAAAAAACGATAGAAGTCGATAAAACTCAATACGAAAAATTGCAATTAAAATCGATAGACTACGATCTTCTTGAAATTCTATCAATTTCTATTGTAATTTTTCATATTGAGTTTTATCGACTTCTATCGTTTTTTATCGTATGTTATAACGTTTTATCAAGTTCTAATGCAAAAAGTGGAATTAAGATTCACTATTCAAGTCGATAAGTGATCTAATCGACTTCTATCGACCTTTTCCGGCAGGGAACACGCGTAATTGATTTCTGTTTCAGAAGGGGTTTAACAACTGATTCCCAATTACTGTTCTCTGCTTTAGGAAATATATTTTGTTATCATTAAAAACATAAGAACAGACTCTTTTATTGCCCATTTCCCCTATCCAGATCCTGGAATCGACTGGCTATCCAGCATCCTGGGGAAAGTTGAACCGTTACATCACAAAGAATTAAAGTTTATCACTTTTAATTGCGTTATAAGTAGTTAAAAATAATTTTAATGATTTGCATTAAATTCGATCAAAAACGATAGAATCATGTATTATTTGCGATTTTAATACTGTATATTAAATACGATTAAAATGATTTCAATTATATGCTATTAGATTAACTAACAAACAATCAAATATAATTAAAATTTATTACTTTTAGTTATAATATAGTCTTTTAAAAACAATACGATTACTTTGGATTAAACCTGACATTGCCGCATTATTTTCAGCTATTTCAAAAAAACATTCAAACAGATTAAAATAGATTAAACGAAATTGTTAGTGACAATGCGAATCGAAAACGACTAAAATTAATGCTAAAAATAAGCATTAATTGCTATACGATTAAAATCAATTAAAATTGATTCTTTTAAATTATCACGAGGATTAGAAGTATTGAGAACGATTAAAATGTGATTAAAATTAATCAAATTTTATCGCTTTTAATCTTCAGCTATTAGCAGGGATAGCCCATACTTATTATTCAAATTCAACTGTCGCATTAACGTTAAAGTATATTCAACTGTACACTGTGTTAAATATTTATTTGAATGTAAGTTTTCTAAAATTAATTATATTGATGTAATTTTTAGGCACTCGCCTCGTATAGTTTCGAAGAAACGTCTTATACCCAGGGCGAACGCCTATTGGGTTTGACCAAAAATATGTTTTTTTTTCATTTCTTTCTGAGCTATTTTTTACAAAAAGGTTTTTTCATAAAATTGTTCTGACTATTTTGTAGAAAATTAAATTCTAAACAAATTAACTGTATTTAAAAAACCTAAATAAAAAAAAAATCGTTCTAGTAGCCAAGCCTCATTCTCCAAAAAGTGACTTTCCGTCCGTGCGCAGGATCTGATGTTCATAAAAAGTGACCTTATATTACACAACATACTTGTTCCAAACAACTTTTTTAAGACAAATTCTTGATGTATATTAAATATACTATATTCTACATCATCACCGTGTATATGCATCTTTTTAGACATACTTTTATAGACGAATAAAGGTGGGAACTGACATTTCTTCACTATACCCATACTAATTTCTTGAAAAACTAAACTTTTCACATGTGCCATGAAATACTTGTACATTGACTATATATGTTTAATATACTATATTCTAAGCCATCACTGAGCATATGTATATGTATATATACGTGTATTTGATATTTTATCCCTCTGCATAACCTTAAATCTTAAGGAAATATGAATTGTTTTCACTCTAAATATAATAAACACTTGCACTGTTACTATATATTATCATACTCATCACCATGTGTATATATGCATACTTTTACTAATTTTTATACAAAGTGACCTTATATTACACTTCAAACTTTCTTGAATAAACTTTTTGCACTCAAACTCACTATATATATATATATATATATATATATATATATATATATATATATATATATATATATATTGAATATACTATATTTTACACCACGCCTAGCCTAAATTTTCAAAATAACTTTATATATCACTTATCATACTTTCTTAAATAAACTTTTTGCATTCTAACTCACTATATATATATTGTTACGTCATAGTCTAAAAAAAAAAAAAATTAAAAAAATTTATTAAATAAAATAAAGTGTGCGCAGCTGCGCGCATTTCAAAAAAAATATGTTTGTCTTTACCGTAGATTAGCGAGCGTCCGGACAGCAATTAGACAGTCCGAGGCCATTAAGAGCGAGCGTGGGCATAGCGATTGGGATCGGTGCGGCGGGCAGCGGCCCTACCATAAAATTTGTGCGCAGCTGGGAAAAACCAGGGACTGTCTGGAGAAATTTTGAGCGATAACTTGGCGCCTCGAACTTTGTTTATGTTACGTTGCAAACACGAAGCTGTGCATAGCAAATTTACAGTTTAAAATAGAATATTTTTATTAAATGATGTAGAAAATTTAAATTCACATAAAGTATGGACAGCTGGAAGTATTAAGCTACAGCTATGCATATTTTATTTAGTTCAAAAGTTATTAGTTTAACAAAAAGAGCACGTGTTCACGGAATAAAATATAGAAAAATACTCGCACAAATTTTATGATTGGTTTTTAGTTTAATTAAATAGATATATAGATTTTTATGTTAAAGATAATGATGAGAGATAAAAAGTTGGCCACCACGGCGTGAAAAGAATAATGCACTCGTACAGATCTTACGATTTGTTTTTAGTTTAAATATGAATTTTATATAAAGATAGTTAAAAATAGTAGGTAGATTATTGTAATAGTAATATTAATTTTGAATGTTTAAAATATTAATTTATGACAGGTTTAAATTGAATGCAATAATAAGATAGAATCACAAATGTTAACTATTATATTATTTACACAAAATACGAAATTTACAAATTATTATAAAACAACGCATAGATAGGTTGAAAATGGTATAGGGAGGGACAAAGGATGCGGAAGAGGACCGGAAGAGGCGGGAGCCAAGCGGAAGAAAGCGACGCTATAGGTCGATGACCGATATAGAGGGCGCCGACACAGACCCAAAGGGATGAGCCTGTTGGAAAAATCGGGGAGGAAAGGGAAATCGACGCGACGCGAGGGTGAAGCGAGGAAAAGCGGACGGAGGAAAGCAGTCTGTGTGAGGAATTCAGTCGAGGTGGCTGCTCCTAAATTCATTATTAAGTTTTATTTTTTTTGTACTTTTGATGCCGTGGTGGCTGACGCGTATTTTGTAAAGTAACTCTGTGTTTTCAAAATATAATTTTTTTATATAAAAATTCGAAGTGAAGTTCAAAATTTATTTATTTCAAAAATTTGAATTGTTATATTTATAATATATCTCAACAAAAAAAAAAGACGGAAGAAGTTTACATTCTAGTAAACTTTGAATACATCAACAAAAAAGTAAGTAGTAATTTTTATAAAATAAAAGGGTATTAACAGGTTGGGATTTGAATTAATGAGTAGGCTTCGAACGCTGCCGCTCATTCTTTCAAATATTTTAGGGAGTAAGAACTAGTGGTTTGGAGGGTTGATCAGACTTCGCTTGGCGGAGGCCCTTTGACCTACAAATTTACTTTTCTTATTCATTAGAGTGGGGAGGGGAATTAAATAAACAATCGCGTTAGGGTCAAAGTAAAAGAGAACGTCTCCATCCCGAGTTCAGCGGAAGCTGACTCAAAACGGAGGAATTTTTATAGTGCGCCGAGCATCGGTTTCGGACGTAACAATATTGAATATACTATATTTTATACTACGCCTAGCTTCAATTTTTTTAAAAACCTTATATTACATGTCATACTTGATTGAATCAACTTTTTTCACTCAAACTCACTATATATACTGAATATACGATATTATTAAACTTCATACTTTCTTGAATAAACTTTTTGCACTTCCACTTACTATATATACTGAATATATATGCAATATTCTGCACAACGCCTGGACTAAATTTTCATAATAACCTTATGTTACACATACTTGCTAATACTTGCTTAAACTAACTTCTTCACTTTAACTCTACACCACGCATAGACTAAATTTTTAAAATGTTTTAACTCTACTTCCTTTTACCTTATTTCTGACTAAACCTTCTCTGTCTTTTGTCTTCGTGAATCTTGTAATTCTGTTACTTTCTTATCACTTCTTTTTTTAAAAGCACATGCATCATCACAATATATTATTGAACAGCCTGTATCTTGTATGCCTGTGAACGGTAGAGGCTTGTTTTTGTCAACCACTACTTTGTCATGTTGTATACAAAATTTTTACTCCACTGCTATGGCTGACAACAGCAAATCACTTATGTTGCTTTTATCACCATGTATGTATATATGTAAATACATTTGTTATTTGCATGTTACTTAAAATCTTGAATTGGTGAATTTTTTATTATACTCTTGCGTCCACTAAATACTTACGTATGTGTAGATGTGTATAACATACATATATACAACTGCCGCATATAAACACAAAGTCTAAAACGATAAATCTTTAATCTTGCTGGCTTTGAACATAATACTATGCCTCATAATTATAAAAATACATATAAAATATAAAAATGTAAATCATTAACTCAATGATATATGGTTACTGCATCACAGAATCGACTTCTTAAACAAATATTGAACAAGATACTTTTACTAAATTGTAACTTATATATTGAATACATTAATTAAATTATAACTAGATTATAATTAAAACCATAAATAACAATCATTATTGCATTGAATAATTAATAATAATAATAATAAAAATTAAAAAAGACGATACTTTAATCATACTTTTAACCGTAAACAAATTTTTATTCAATTTTTGACTATAATGAAATATCAATGACATTATACTTGCAATAAAATGCAACAAAATCATTTATATACAAGATAAATAATAATTTTAATAAATTGAAAATAATATACTTTACCAGTCAAGAGGCTGGTAGAAAAATTTATCTGCTGCATACATCATAAACATTGAAGAACCTGCAGCAATAAAATAAATTCCACAAAGTAAATGCTCAATAGAAAAAGTTTTAAACAATAATTTTTGTTTTTAATTTATAATAAATTACTTATCTAATGATTCCATTGAAGTACTTTATTGAAAGCAGGATACACATTTAGAAGCTAGAGGAAAGCTCATAACTTCTGCGCTCTGATTAGAGATAAGGCAGGAATGGGAATAACCTGGGTCAAGTCAATAATGAACACTGTACTAAATGAGACTAAAGTATATTCTAAAGATTAGAAGTTGACGAGAGACCGAATAGGCCAGTCAATAGAGCAAAATAATGTCGATATTTTGACAAAAATACGTACAGCAATCTGACTGTGCGACCATGTAAAGTACAGTCCCTAGATGTTAACTTTTATGTTTCCAACTCGCAACTTGCATTCGTAAGTTTGTTATTAACAAATTAGTGCAAAAAAACGCCTTTTTCTAGTTTTTTGCTTATATAACGAAAATTTCTCGATCAATATGAATTGTGTGAATGGAAAACTTATAGAGTATTAAATTACGAAGAGAATGAGATGTCGAACAATCTGATCGGTTGATTAGAACCGGAAAAATTCCGGAAAAACCGGAAAAATTTTCAATTTTTTCGAAAATTCATAACTTCTTTATTTATGAAGATTAAGAGCTGAAATTTTGCACAGAAGTAGATAGTTATATCAACTTTAAGTGTGAAAAAGGCAGGCACGGTCGGATGAATAGTTTTTGAGCAATAGCGATTTTAATTTGTTTATGCGTTTTTTTGTCGGGTGTCCTCTACGTCGGGATGCGGTCAGATTTCAATTCTAATACCAGCATTAGAAAGTATAAATAAAATACTAAAAGACGTATATTCCAAGTTTTTGTTAAAATGCATTGAAATGGTCGAAAAATGCAGTTGAATATCGGCAAAAGCGGCCGAGCGCGCTCGAGCGTGCGAGGAGTGGGAGAATGAGGGGAAGCACGCCTATATAGATATACAGCTAGGCGCGCTGCGCGCAGCGTCGCATCTTTTCACTCGCTTTTCTCGGAGACTACTGCACCTTTTTGGATGATTTTTTTTTTATTAAAACACTTATAAAATATATATATATATATATATATTTATTTGTTGAAATTAATAACCATACGGCGTTTATTCACAGAATTTAAATATAACACTCAAGAAGGTGGAATAGCAGCTTTATCTTCAATTATTCGTGAAATCTAAGTAGAGTATCGGATTCCTCGTGTTAAATTAACTCGAAATCAAAAAAAAAAATCATCCAAAAAGTAGTCTCCGAGAAAAGCGAGTGAAAAGATGCGACGCTGCGCGCAGCGCGCCTGTATATCTATATAGGCGTGCTTCCCCTCATTCCCCCACTCCTCGCACGCTCGAGCGCGCTCGGCCGCTTTTGCCGATATTCAACTGCATTTTTCGACCATTTCAATGCATTTTAACAAAAACTAATAACAAACTTAAGAATGCAAGTTGCGAGTTGGAAACACAATAGTTAACATCTAGGGACTGTACTTTACATGATCGCACAGTCAGATTGCTGTACGTATTTTTGTCAAAAATAAATCCATGGAGGAAGAGAGAAGGAGACCAAACTACCTACTTTCCAAATGGCTCCCTTTTTCCGACGAAGATCGCCAAGTCCGCTTGGCAGAACCGCCAGACCTAGCGAGTAACAGAGCTCCTGTCGGTGGCTTATGGTACTATAGTAAATTGCAAAATAATATCGACGGCTGATATGAGAGCAAGGTTAACGTATACATTTTTAATTAAACCTATTAAATGTATGACAATTTTTATATGCAATAAAACAGTTAAAAACTTAAGCTTAAACTACTATATCCAATAAATTAATCTTAAGCCCTTTACTAAACCCCCGAATGGGGGCGATGATCATATGCAACTTTCCCTTTTTATTTAGCAGAGATCTCGATGGTCGTGAGGATAAAGACGTCGTCTGCTGACTTTTTAACTAGAGTTCAAATCCAATGCTCGATATTTTATTTTTATTTGCTTGTAAATGTTCATTTCAATATTAAATTAATCTTATTTTCAAAAAATAAATTAAATTTATAACAGTTTGTTAAAATAATAGGTAAAATAGCTTGTAACCTACTCTGTTTACGTAAATCTATAAAATATTATTTTAACAAATTATTATAAACTTAATTTCTTTTTATTTTAAAGGTACATGCATGCATACTTGTTAACGAACGGTTTGTATGAAATAAAATTATTTTTTCCTTTTCCGTGAATACGCTTTTCGTAAAAATGTGAGGCGAGTCGCCGGCTGAGAGTTCGCGGAACTCTCCGCGAGTCGGGATTAGCGATGCTTCAGTCTAGCTGCAACTAAACATTGAAATTCCGATAAAAACATTAGACTGCTTCTTGTCTCACAAATATACGAAACGCGGAAGAGTGCAGATCGACGGTATACGTGAGTGCGTGAAAGAATAGAAGAAAACATTTGTGTTATTTTTTTGTGCGTTGGCGATTAATATTATATAGCATTTCTTTAATTATGGCGTGCTTCATACGTGGGTGTAATTCTAAATTAAAAAAGAAGAGCAACAATAATGACGAGCACTTAGCTATGTTTAGAGCCTCATCAGTAATACATTAAGATACCTTAAGCAATAAACTTTTTTTTTATAAAAATTAAGTGTACATTAAATACAGCTGTAGTATGTTTGCTATAGAACGATATTCTTCAATTGTGGCAAGAAGCTATTCCGATTAATGGTAGTTCCTTGCGAAAGCACCATCGTGTTTTCGAACTTCATTTTAAAATTGAAGAAGTAAATAAAACATTTGTCCACACTCTCCCAGATGGAAAAACGTACACATTACTGAAGGATAAGTGTTCGTTAAAAAAAGGTTCGGTGCCTTCGATTTTTCCGATAGTCGCCGAGAGAGAGAGCGAAGTCAAATATCCTGTTGATGCGCCTAGTCAGTGGTCTGATGCCGTATAAAATTATAAATTATATCATGTTTCTATAGTACGATATTAATAATTATTTTTTTTAGGATCTTTTCCTCCCATTACTACGTCGCCTCCAGCATGTTGTAGCAAGGAAGAAAATGGTATTGACCATAGTGGAAGGTATTTGGAAAAAGATGAAATTGCACAGAGTTCGTTTCATCCGATTCGTACGTCGTCTCCTACATGCAGCATCAACCAAGAGAATGATGTAGACGATATTAGCGTGAGGCATATAGAAACTAATAAAATTATAGAAAGTACGTTTTGATATACATTCTATCATTCCAATATCATTATTAATTATAACAATAATAATATGCTTTTTAGATACGGCATCAAATTCCTCGACAGTGGAGAAAATAACGTCAAATTATATGTCAGTACAGATACAAAATGCCACAGCAAAGTCTATAGAAGAGTTAACTAATTACGAAAAGACTAATTGTGAGTATTTACGAAAATTTATGCACAAAAAGAATTTGTTCTTTTTTAACACACGCCCGAATTTATTTTCTTGAACGCATAGTGGAAACTTATAGTAACTAATTGTATAAAACGTTCTCTGTATTGTCGAAACTAATCGAATACGCGTAAGTTGTACAAATGCAATCTCCTAGATTCTTACTGCTAAGGTCGCATTCTGCATGTAAAAGTTCACTTTTTCCTTCTCAATAACACACAATAATGTAGTAATTAAATACTTAAATAATTTTTTCTTGCAATAAGAATAGTATATTATGACACTGTTGTGGGAGATGGTTTTCTACCTTGCTCGAGGTTTTTCGCACGAGCGAAGCGAGTTCGAAAATCGATCAAGGTAGAAAAACACCTCCCACAACAGTCTCATACGATATTTTATAGCTCGACAACCTCAAAATCGACAATAAAGTTGGCATTTTGAGGTTAGCGTGCTATAAATCTAATTTTAAATATTTATGATACGAAATAAATTATTGTACAATCCGTAGATTCTGTCTCGCCCGTTACATCCACAATTGAGGATCATTCACAGCAAAGCAGTAGATTCGACGAATATTCCAATACATTACATGAATCTATATGCCCACCTGGCAATGTACAATTTCAACAAATTTGTAATGACTTAATGAAAAATCCACAATCAATTCCATTACCTGCTGCGTGGATTCCGCAAGTTATAACAAGGGGACTTAAGTGCATTATGTGGACTGAATGGAAAGAAGGTTACAGAGCAATAGCAAAACGGATCGTTCTTTTTTCTAATATGACCTTCAATGTAAGTAATTAAAGAATGTGGTGATACAGGAATAAGTTAAATAATAAATAATAAAATGAGAAATCAATATACTGTTTGTTGTACAGATTTATATCGACGAATATTTAGTATATATTGACAACTTTAAAAAAGTTAATGATGTCCACGACATTGCGAAGCTAATTTCACATATTTCGTGTTCAGTATTTTCTTGTGAGAAAATTGATGGCGTAAAAAAGTAAATTATATTACTAAATATATAATTATTTAATTCTTTGTAATGTATATGTACTTAGCGATTTTTCATCAGCAATTTTTTACAAAGATTTATTTATCTTTTTTATAAAAATTACATATTAATTTTTAGATCACCCAAGTGCCTAGGCTACATTACTACAGGGAAATATTCACCTGGTCCTAAAATAAGCCAATGTAAGGAATGCACTATTGTGAGAGATACCTTGCAAAAAAGAGTTCCTTCTATGTGATAAGTATGTAATAAGTAAGAATTTTAAGAAAATGAAGAATAGACTCACTAAAACGGTACGCTTATGCGATGATTATACCTTGGTAGAAATGTTGGAAGATTGTTTTATCGTGGTTGGGAGGGTTATTTGAACATATTTGTTTTTTTAACAATATTAAAATTAACGAAACCAGGATTATAATTATCTACTAAATGCACTTTCTATTATAAAACTTGTAATAACATTCATTGTAGATTGATGCATTGAAACTTAAGATCAATAATCTCAGAACTAAATGCTCTAAGGCAGATAGAGAAGCACTAAACAATGCTTGCGCCCTGCTTCAGGAAAGTCAACAGAGTGCTGTGCGAGCATGTTTTAATGCGTCGACAGTAAAAGATCACAGAGGCGTCAGATATACCAATCAGTGGATATACGAGTGCTTACTTTTACGTATTAAAAGTCGCAAAACGTATTGTCATCTACGTAATCATAATATACTCGCTTTGCCGTCCATACAAACGTTGAGCAGTTATATTAAAGTGATTAAAAGTAGTTATGGGTTGATACAAATACTTTAGATGTACTGAAGAAAAAAACGCAGTTCATGGATCCATCAGATTTACGTGGTACGTTTGATTATGAAAAATAATTATTTTTTGAATTGATCATATTTTGAACTAATTACCGTGTGTCTAAAATTTATAATGTACATCATCAATGTATTTGTAAACGGTTTGTGTATATACGGCAGTCGGCGCTAGCGCAAAATGGTATGCAATCGAGAATTATGACCAAAAAAAAAGTACTGAGAAGTACTTCGTGCGCACAAAGCTTATATTCACGTATGCTAAAAATTTTATGGTATAATTAAAAAATACTGTTTGACGTATGTAACTACCCTTACTAAAAAAGTCTGTAGATATTCCTGCAGAGAAAGAAAACTGCAGACTAATCAGCAGATATGTTATTCACGTAAGTGTGGAATTTGAAAGAGACGAGTACGCGATTCACTCATGAATACGTTTTATATACTACTTATTAAAATGTCAGATTTTCACAGTACTGCGTAAAACTGATTTCGGATACTATTGCGCTAAACTTTGAATTCCGCTCACACACTCGTACCAAACAATTTTAGGTATAACAACCATATGCAAATCCCACAGTGAACATTTCATCTCCTTTAACATTTTTGAGCAAACATATTTATCACAGTATTTTCGTAATATACTATTGCATACGCGAAAGCATATTTCCCGCTAGTCAAGAATTTTGTACAGTTTCTTTTTGGGCAGAAAATTTGGTCTCGTGTACCGTTTTGTGTACGTACCGCGTGCCGTACATAGAATGACCTATTTGTAAAAGCTTAAATGACAAGACATGATTAATTTTGGTATATTAATTATAGTACTGCGTGGAATAAGACCGCAACTATTTTACGGTGAAAAAATGAACGAAACAATATTTATACCTTTTTTTATATTTACGGATAGGTATTTTGCTAGTTGACGAAATGAAACTATCGAAAAGCGTTTCATTCAACCGTCAAAATTTAAAAATGGAAGGTTTCACCGATCTGGGCATATACACACCAAAAAATCAACAGGGACAAAAAGGAGATCACGCGCTTGTGATAATGTTCCAACCATTCAAAGGAAAATGGGTACAAACACTAGGCTGCTTTCTTAGTAAAGGCAGCGCAAATGGCACTGTATTACACCATATAATGGTAGAGGTCATCATATTAGCCGAGAGAGCCGGCTTGAAAGATGGAATTGCAAATGATGGTGCATCTTGGAACCGATCAATGTGGGATTTGTTTGGTGTGACAGAAGTTAACGTTAGCGTTGAGCACATAGTTAATCCGCTGCATAGATTATGGTTCTTCTCTGATTTTCCGCATCATATCAAATGTTTACGAAATTTTTTCTCGAAACAAAAATAAATATGACAAGATCTGGGTAAGTATATATCCGCTAAAAATAAAATTTGTTTAGGTATATGTATATGATATAAATCCCCGGGCACAGAGTCAACACAGACAAATTATTAAAGTTTTTATGCAAATTGCTATTACAATATACTAAAAACTAATCAATTGCCTTACAGACACCTGATGGATATGTTAGTTTAAAACATTGGTTCGCTTTATTAGCGATTGAAAATCCCAAAGATTATAATTTAAAAGTAAATTATCATCTCAAAGAAGAGCACATAAATCCACAATACTACCAGAAAATGAATGTAGCTCTAGCGTTTCAGGTAAATTGCATTTAATAGACACAAAGTCAAAACGCTATTATACATAAGATAGATTCATACTTTAATAATTAATTATACAAAAACCTTACGATTCATATACATGTACTATAGTTCTTCGGAGTTGCTGATAGCATGGAGTTACTTCAGGATAAATACCCGGATCTTATAGATTGTAATGGATCTATAAAGTTTTGCCGAAGAATGAAATCCTTAATTACGGCTATGAACAGCAGGACGCCGCTAAATAGCTTAAAACCAGGAAACGACATGTGGAAGGTATTTTTTAATTTCGACATTTTTTTACGCGTGGAATATATTCAATTATGATTGTTACGATTTCATTAATGTTAATGTATTTATACACGTGATATTTACTTCACACAGTATTGAGTCTTTCATTACTTATATTAAGGAATGGGAACAAAACTCCAAAAATGCAAAAAATCAATTTGAGTTTATCACCGATTCAACGTGTTATGGATTGAAAGTATCACTGAAAGAAGCTCTAGAAATTTGCACATTTCTTGTCGAGAAATGCAATTTTAAATATTTAATGACATCTAGATTGAATCAGGATAACCTGGAGGTATACACACGCACATTATAAATCTTGAATATTTTATGAACGGAAATAGCGTTAGCGTCATTGTTTTTTACGTACGTTTTCGCGTATCCCTGATAGCACAAGACGTTTTAAAGACGTTTTTAAGACGTCAAA
>QLSS01000450.1:0-19977 GCA_024372645.1 Trichomalopsis sarcophagae
GGCCAACGCGACCGAAGAATGCACGCGTTTACATTCGATGGCCTACCGATTTTTGGTGACATAAAGTGGGATAGTCATCCTATCGCTCGGATTGGCGTCGGGACCCATCTAATCCCTCATGACTCTGCAGGTCAATACCCGAGTTGTGCACTATGCAACTCACACATCGAGAGTAAACTCTCTGCCCAGCATGCGGGCAACCACTGCCACCACGAGTCCTTTACCCCGTCGGGACAGGACACCTGTCCTGCGGCTCCCTGACCCCGTGGTACTGGATTTATCCTCCTCAGTAGAGAGTTCACAAACGTTTCCGCCGGAGCGTACTAAGCATGCTACCACGTTCTGAACTGATTCCACTCGTTCTGGCATTGGCCAACCATACAGTACGCCGGAGCATTCCCAGGGCTAGAGTCCCAAGCAGCTAGTTAGAGCCCGACTAGCTTACAAGGGCCTGGGTATACTAGTTTTGATCTTCACCACTCCTATGGTGGTCCTTCGAACGCTAGACTAGTTACAGTTCGGACCATTGCTGAGCCTTCCCCCTTCCTTTCGTGGGGGGTGCACCGAGGCTACCGAAATCTCAAGGTTCGCCCGTCGCCCTGGCAGAAATGCCACCCGCCCGGGGCTCTTCCGTTCGGAAGATGCTGCAAACGATACAGCTTGGCCCTACACAGATGCAGGGTGCATCTTCGCTGTGTTTTTTTCGGACGAGGTCAGCTCCTCTCTCCATCGTACTTTTAAATACGTTTCCCATAGTCCCCACTCAGACAAATTTTCGTTCGAAGCGCCTCAATTTTCTACTCTCTTTCTCGCTTTCTTTGTTACCCCTCTCCTCCTTACTTTTAAATATGTTTCCTATAGTCCCCACGCGGGCGGGCGACTATAGATGAATTTTCGATGTACTAACTCTCATCGATAGCCCTCATTTTTCACACATGAAAATAATGAAACGCAAATGAAAAATTATCCCGACCCTTGCATCTATTGTATTATTTAAGTCAGAGCGCTGATGAAATTTATTTTAGTTGTCTTTCTACAGGGACTAGTTTATTATGACATTGAAAGAAGTCTTCTACACAGATTATATCAGCAACATTAAAATAAAAGTCGTATGAATATTACTATTTACATTATTATTATTGTTATTATTATTGTTAGACTGGGTGGACCATTAAGTCCTGATGCCTAGGCTCACGCCCTTTGCATCCCGGTTGATTAACTAGTGGTTGTACCAGTCTAGTTTCGTCCCTTGAGGATCAGAGTATCAGGTGGTATGACCCATTCCTGTATATCTTAACCCGTTAGTGACTTGTACAGGTGTATCACCTTCCTAACGGTCAGTGATTGAATCGCTGTTGGTTCGCAAGTCGTCATCCCCAGCGCCCTATATCTCTTCTCGGCTAAAGCTAAGCAGTGGCATATAATACATGTATACTGCTTTCTTCATTTTGGTTACACCACCTGCACGTTGGTGAGTTCACTCGACCTATTATGTGCTGATGATATCCCAGCGTCCCATGTCCGGTAATTAGTTGAGTGAAGATCTTTGCCTCCGCCCTGCTTAGATCCCGCATCTCCGACGCCCAGTATTCTTTGATGCATGATGCTATCAGTGCTTTGGCCTGTCTACACCCGGTACTGTCGCACCATTCTTTTAGGTGTCGCTCTTTCAGCCAGCCGTGCACCGCCTCTCTGACGGTGCACACCTGAATACCAAGAGCGGGATCCGGTCCGAGTAAATCTTGCCCCGCTGCTATTCCGGCGAGTTCGTCCGCAATCTCGTTTCCTCTGATTCCATGGTGTCCTGGAACCCAGTAGAGGGTGAGTCTGCGTACTTCTCCGCCCAGTCTGTTTAAGGCGGTTATGCAGTCCCATACCAGTCTGGAGGAAGTGCTGGAGCCGTCTAGCGCTGCTAGGGCAGCTCTGCTATCCGTTCAGATGTTGATGCAGTCCTGTCTTTTTTCTTCTAGCGCGAGTTGCGCGCAGAGCAGGATGGCTGTTATTTCCGCTTGGAAGACGGTGGCGTGCTCTCCGAGAAAATCAGTCAGAAAGCGACAAAAATGAAATTTGTGAAACGGGACAGTTACAGCAGCATGAAAATACGTCGAATGCTAACATAAGTATATTGGAAGAATTTGATATCGATATTGATAACATTATTAATACTGAAATCGTAAATATGTCAGACGAGGGAGTGCTTGAAATATACAAAAATTTGACCGAACCTTTAGAAAATAAGTATAGATACATTACAAGAACAACAGCAGCAGCAACAACAACAAAAGCAAGTTCAATAGCAGCAGCAGCAGCAACAACAACAGCAGCAGCAACAACTACAACTACAACAACAACAAATTGATTTAATTGATTCAACAGAGACACAAAAAGAGAGTAAAGGTGATCTTAGTCATGAAAAATTCACGCAATCCTGGTCGATAATTAGTTCATCAGTTATTGAAAAATTAATTGAAAAGATAGAAGAGCCAGTAAAAAGATTACAGCAGCAAAATAAAAATATATTGAGTGAACTTATAAAAATGAACAAACATTTAGAATCATTTTTGCAATTATTAATCACACAGCAACCTCAGAAGCAGCAGAAAGGAAACAAATGGAAATCAGCTGAAAATAAACCAAAAAATTGTAAAAAAACTAAAAAAGATGAAAAGGTAATCATGAAAAAATTTTCAAGAGAAATTCAAAAATTAGCCTCAAATGTTCCTTATGCCTTAAACCAAAATAAAGAAAAAACGAGTAAGAATTCCAAAATACGATAAGATTTGTAATAAGTTGTATTTTTTATTGAATTTATTTATTTTGTATTTATAAGTATAAAATCGGATTTTTTTTACCAAAATAAAACAAAGTTTTAATAACATTTGAATTATTTAATTTATTAATCCTCGTCCTCTTCCACTTTTCTTGCACACAAAATGACACATACACACACACGCACATACACACACACGCATACACACACCATTATTAACGACCTCTCTTACAAAAAGATCATTCGGATTTGTTTTACGTTAGTCATATTCATGCAGTCGCATCCGCAGGTATCCAGTAGACCTCTGTTTTACCACTTGGACCAATGGGTTCTCTATATATATCTCTCTCTCTCTTTCTCTCTTGCTCTCTTTCTCGTTCACTCTTTATCTCTCTCTCTCTCGTTCGCTCTCTCTCTCTCTCTCTCTCTCTCTCTCTCTCTCTCTCTCTCTCTCTCTCGCTCGCTCGCTCTTTCTTTCTCTAAAGTTAATTTTTATACATCTCTCTCTCTCTCTCTCTCTCTCTCTCGCTCTCTCTCTCTCATATCATCTCACCACACCCACCATCAAGCTCATCTGCCACGTTTTCACCCGGCTCTGAGGCGTCTCTGTCCGAGGGTCTACGAGTCTGTCATTTCAATGCGAACTCGCTTACGGGTCACATTGAGATGATCAGGCTCTTTTTATCCACTCGCTCTCCATTCCACGTAATAGCTATTACTGAGACCTGGTTGAGCGAAAAGGTAACGTCCATCCCTTCACTGGACGACTATGTACTTTACAGACGGGACAGAAACAGAAACGGAGGTGTGGCCCTCTACATATATATATATATATATATATATATATATATCACTGACGGCTAGCGTTATCTCATCATCTGACGGTGAATGGTTTGGCAGGCCGGGTAAGCCTGAATACCTTTTCTGTGAGGTATCGGCAAAGGGAATCTCTCCGATCTTCGTGGGAGTTGTGTATTGTCCTCCTCAAGCTCCATTCTTTCAAGGCTCTAACTTTATAGACCAGCTAACTACCCACATGCACAATTACTCAACGAAGGTCATAATGGGAGATTTCAACTCTGATAAACTTTCATCATCTGAAGATGCCAGTTTCATCAGGGCCTTCATTGATGAAAATTTCCTTTCTTCTATCCCATATGGTGCCACGCACCATAAACAGGGCTCTGATACCTGGCTTGACTTGTGTCTGATCGACGAGCAGGATCGCTTGCTGTCACACTGGAAGACAGACTCACCTTTTATCAACGGACATGACCTTATCACGGCCACTCTCGGCATACAGATTCCACGACACGTACTTAGCACATACTCCTACCGTAACTTTAAAGGAATCTGCGCCGAGAAGCTAAGGGACTTTCTTAGCGCATGTGACTGGCCATCTCTCACCCTATCATCACTTGACGAATGCATCTCTACACTTAACGCTAACCTTACTAACGCCATTAATCAACTCGCCCCATCACGGACTGTAACACCTAAAAAACAGCGTCACCCGTGGTTCTCCACGGCTCTTCGTGACCTTGTATCCGAGAGGGATAGACTATACAGGCGTTTCAGGAACTCCAGGCTTGATTCAGATCTCCGCTTATACAGACAAGCTAGGGACTATACTCATAAACAGGTCGAGGAAGCCAGGCTGGATTATTACTATTCACGCCTGTCAACCTTGACTGATATCGCCGAGATCTGGAGAGAGCTGAAGAAACTTGGAATTTCAGCCACTAAGGTCCCATTACCACCTCGCTTTAGCACTATTGCTCAATATTGATTTCAGTCTGAAATCAGCGTTGATTCAATATTGAATCCACGTTGAATCAACGTTAAATCAACATTGAATTTGTCCGAAAACGCAACGTGGATTCAGCGTTGATTTCAGACTGAATTCAGTGCTGGATTTCAGGGTTCAATTAGGGTTGAAATAAAATTGTAAAAAAAACGCCTTGGGCTCGAACGCAAGACTTTTTGATCAATAGAAGAACAACTTGACCACTAACCCATTTCGACACTTGCAATGTATATTTCATAATGTAAAAGACACGGAAACCTATAGGTGGCAAATAGTCTCGAAGTTGGGTACCTTCCCGAGAGCACAGAGAGGTCCAGTTGAGGATCCAGTCCAGTATTATTATAAAAATCACGATAGAGTAGGTTTATTTTCGATTATTCTGTATAGTATTCCGTTTATGTTACATTATGAGATATAAATGTAAGTGTCGAAATGGCTAAGTGGTCAAGTCATTCGTCTACTATTCAAGAGGTCTCGGGTTCGGATATTTTTTTCTACAATTATTTATTTCAACTCTGATTAAACCCTGAAATCCAGCACTGAATTCGTCTGAAATCAACGCTGAATCCACGTTGCGTTTTCGGACAAATTCAATGTTGATTCAACGTTGATTCAACGTGGATTCAATATTGAATCAACGCTGAGTTCAGACTGAAATGAATATTGAAATCAGCATTGAATCAACGTTGATCGTTTTGACTTGGTAAGGAGTTACTCTATTCCTTAAGTGTAAACTGATTTATTTATACTTCCTAACGTCAATTTTTCTACTTTGAGGTTTAGAGCATGTCTCCGCATGCCACGTTCAACTAAATTTGTTTGCGCCTTGTGTTCGTTACATATCGTTATACTTGCTGGTTCCATTTTAATTACCGAGTGTAGAGTTGCAAAAGTTTTAAATGATTTAATAATAGTTAGGTACTTTGATTAAAATTTTTTAAACACTTTGCACGATTAAATCGTTTAAAAGCGGTTCGGAGTGTAGAGGATTTTTTTCACTAGGACTGTTCTGTGGTTTACGCTTTTCATCTGAAAAGAATAAGTACTATCAGAAAGCGCTCAAATAATGCTTTAAGCGTTCTTAGTCGTTTGTGTACGTTGTTGAATCGAGAATTTTTTTTCATCGTCTAGGCGGCTAAGATTGTCACTGACAGTTTGGCCAGTTTTGAGACTGACAGTACTTGCAGTGTCGAAGCCACTTGTCACAGCAATACTGCTGCCGTTATGTTTGCTGCATTTAGTTCCAAAATCTAAGATCTTATTTGGTATTAAATACCTAAACATACAAACTAAACTAATTATTAATTATGAATATTATCTTTATGGAATAAAACCATGTAATAAATTTAAACTCAAGATATTAAGATATTTACCTTACGTATACGCGCATATACTTACACACTGGCGAGCGAGCACTTGTTTATACGACCAACAATTTTATTATACTGCCCTAAATCAACAGAGATAGTCATTTCTTGCCGTCACGAAGATCCTTTTCTAATTTCCAATAATATTTACTAACTTACCTACAGAATATACTGCAACAAACTCACTCAAATTTTACTATACTAGATAGAAAAAATATATTCCCAATTTTTACTATACTCCATAGCAATTCTTGATGCAGTGAGTATCATTAATTAGCGAATACCCTAGTGGAAATAATTGGGCGTGTCAAAGTGTGCCAAAATGTTCAAATTCGGAGATTTTCTGCACTTTGGCATACTTTGGCGCACTTTGGAACACTTTGACACACATGGGTTTTTCGGAAACAAACGTCTCTTTTTTGACAAAGTATTGCACAGTACAGCACAGTTTGGCAAGGTATGACACAGCATGGCACACTTTATTACACTTTGGCACGCTATGGCACAGTTTGGCACACTTTGGTACACTTTGGCACACTTCGGTACAGCGTGATATATCCCGCCGCCCGCGCGCCAAAGCATTGCCACTGCACGATGCCGTCATATGGACGGCACGCGTGGAGCTTGTAGTCCCAGTTATAGAACGTAACAATAAATAATTTAATTTAAAAAAAAAAAAAAATTCTAGCGTCGGTAAAACTTAAACCCGGATCCTTTGGGTTAGTAAGTTGAAGGTCTACCACTGGGCCACAAGTACTCGTTACAGTTAATACAAAAATTTAAACTCATGTACTTCAAGCAGCTTTAGATACTTAGTACTTTTACAATATTAATTAACAATTGCCCGTAATTGCCTTAAAGCTGCTGTCCGCCGTAAATGTTGGGAAAACATGCCTCAACAGGGGAATCTGTCGGGAATACAAGTTTTCCAGATTTTGTACAAAAAAGTCCTCAATTTCTGAAAAACCCACGAGTGTCAAAATGTGCTCCTAACCGCTTTCAGACGATTTAAACGTGCAGTATTCAGAAAATGTTCAAAAAAAGTACCCAACTATTATTAAATCATTTAAAATGGCATAGTTATCGCATATTTTTTTGGACAGCACAGTTTTTCCTCAGTTTCCCTAGTGGAAATAATTGAGTGTGCCAAAGTGTTGTGCCGGCCCTACTAAAAAAAATCGCGCGAAGATCGCGTGAGGTTTTCGACCAATTTCTCGCCCGATTTTTGAGCTATTATCGCGCGATACATGGAAAAAATGTCAGTAAAAAGTTTCTCACGCGATTATTGCACGATTCGTCGTGTAGTTTATTTCAACGTAGTTTATTTAAAAAAAATTTTTTTTAATTTTAAATAAACTAAAATTGTTTAAAATGCGAAAATTGCGTGAGAAATTGGTCGGAATCTTTACGCGATTTTCGCGAGATATTTTTGAGTAGGGAATTCGATTCCTGATTTTCAACGTTAGGTTTCGAGTGTAAGGGGGCGGATACACCTTTAAATAATAGGTTATTGCTTAAGGTAGTTCATCCTAAACGTCATGTTCTTAGGAAAAGACTGAAACTTTGCACAGTTTTGTAATGGTTTTTTCCATACGCAACTAAAATTTTAGATTGATCTGAGGTCCGGAAGCTAAGATATTAGTCAGTCTGACCTTTAACGTGCGTTATGCAGTCGTAAGCTAGCGCCGCCCTGCGGTTTTCGCTCTGAACTATACGCATCTAGAAGCAGCGGAGGAGAAGTAGGGGCAGCCGTAAGCAACTAACTTCCCCAGCAGCAGCAGCGGCGAAGAGACTCGAGAGGGACAGTTGGGACACAGGTAGGAAAAATGACGGTGAAAGTTAGGAAAGCAATGAATACGGTGTGGGGATTTTGGAAAAGGGCGAGGTTAGATAAACTAAATGGCAGATTGTATTTGATGGACGCAATATTGAAATCAGGATGTTTATATGGAGCAGAATTATGGGAGAAATGGAAAGATAGAGAGAAAGAAAAAGGGAAGGAGTAGATAAGAAGCGAAAAAGCGAGCGACATTGTAGATATTGTAAATAGCGTTGGAAAATGTAAAAAATGTAAATATACGGAGAAGATAAAAAGGAGCAGCTAAGAAAGGGGTTGAGATAAGCAGTTATAAGTGAAAATGTAAGAGAAAGAGACAAGAGTGTAAATGTAAAAAGAGAAATCTATACATGGAAAATAAACTATAAATAAAAAAAAAAAAAAATTCTAATCCCTTAATGTCAGTGGCCATGATCGTCTTTATAAAATCAACTCTCATAATTAAAAACTTTAATTTTTTAGACGGATTATGGTTAAATCGACACAAACACGTTAAGTTTAAGATTAAACAAACCTAAATTAAACTAACAAGCCACCCCAGCCTCCCGATATACATTTGCTACTTGCAGTTTTCATACACCAACGACAATCGTGGCGGCGCGATCTACTTGTTGCTTGGTATTTATATGCACTCGAGTTCGAGTCCGAGGTTCGGCAAATTTTTTTCATTTATTTGCTTATAAAATGTTTATAATGCATAAAAACAATAAGAAATATTATTATTCTTTTAGTACGCAGGGGACGTGCAATGTGTAACTACAATTATTTATAGTTTTATGGGTAACAATAAAATACAATTTTAAATAAATTTACATTATTTTATCAGTACGATAATGTTTTCACAATTACATTAAAACGAAAAAATGAAGCTTAAGCATAAACAAAATTAAATTAAACTAGAAAGCCATCCCAGCCTTCCGATAAACATATGCTACTTTCAGTTTTTCTTGTTTGGTATTCTTATGCACTCGGGTTCGAGTCCGAGTATCAGCAAATTTTTTTTTCTACTTGCTCATAAAATATACAATAATAACGCAATATGCCATACTGCTTCTGCAATTATATTTCAATTTAGGTAAGTATACGGTGAGCCTGCAATAAATATAGGTATAATTTACTTCTTAATCGTTTATGAAAAAAAAGTATACAATGAAACTTCTTGTATTTTAGGTATACAAATTAATAATTTTTTTTTAATATCAATGTAATTAATAAAACGTTATCGTACAATTAAGATAATTTAAATTTATTTAAAATTGTAATTTTTCTTTACGTAAAAAACTATAAATAATGGTAGTTATACATTGCAGATCCCCTCCGTACCGTGTACTTACCTAAATTGAAATATAATTGCAGAAGTAGAATGGCATATCGCGTTATTATTGTATACTATATATTTTATCAGCTAGTAGAAAAACTAAATTTGCTGAGACTTGGACTCGAACCCAAGTGCATAAGAGTACCAAGCAACAACGTAGATCGCGCCGCGACGATCATCGTTGGCATATGAAAACTGAAAGTAGAATATGTTTATCGGGAGGCTGGGGTGGCATATTAGTTTAATTTAGCTTTGTTTAAGATTAAACTTAACTTGTTTGTGTCGGTTTAACCATAATCCCTTTAAAAAATTAAAGTTCTCAATCATGAGTTTTCAAAAGTTTTAGATTCTAATTTTTTTACACTTATGTTGTTGTTTAAACATTCTTTTTAGTCCAATAATATGCCCGAATAGTTATTTAGCGTTGGTTGAAACTACCCTGGTAAAAATAACTTATTAAATCCGATTCAAAAGGTAATAGGTTTTAATTGGATTTCTTAATTGGAAATTATTCAATTAAAACCAATTCAATCGATTAAAATCTATTTAATCTGATTATAAATTTGAGTCGGTCTTAATCGGATTTAAACAGTTGTGTTTTTAAATAAAATGTTAATTTGTTGAAAAATACAACTGATTGAATCCGATGACCGACTAAAATTTATAATCAGATTAAATAGATTTTAATCGATTGAATTGGTTTTAATTGGATAATTTCCGATTAAGAAATCCTATTAAATCCTATTATCTTTCGAATCGGATTTAATAAATTATTTTTACCAGGGTACCGCGAGGTGTGGATCCGCGAATTCGAGAGTCGCCGCTTGTCACTTTTCCTCCGCCGCGTCAGGGGCGGTGGACCTAATTGTAAGAATATATAGCACCTCTCCCTTATCTTCCACTGGCGCTGGATGCGTATGTCGTTAGCCGTATACTTCCCCTTCCCCTACGCTCCTTTTCTAGATGGGTATAGTTCGATCGCAGGCCGCAAGTGGCGTCATGATCGAATTCGCCATGCAATATTTACACGGCATCGCATTCCGGCTCTGACCGTTGAAGAGGCAACATCTAGCCATCTTGCTCTCTCGTGCTAGCGATCGACTTTTCGAAATTCTGACTTCGAACTTGTATATCATAGACTTATCAAACCGTCGTATTTTAAGCCGCTGTCTTCGGAGAGGACTCCTGCCTTCACCCGGGCCGCATGCTGCGGATCTACCTGGCTCCCTGTCTCTGGACTTTACTTCATCGGGAAAAAAAAAAAGAAGGATTTTCATCTACACCCGCCAGGATTGCTTGGACTCCGCTACCTCCAATCACCCACAATACAACAGGTCTCAGCCCACTCAACCTTCTCACCTTCCAAGGAATTTCGGCCAAAACACGAGCTACCTATGGAATGATCTGCAAACACAATTAAACCAAGTAACAAATTACCTTTGTAATAGCACTTAGAAGGTTTTTCTCAATCTACTGGCCTCTTTGCTTGCTTTTACTTACGCTTATAGATATACGTAATTTAACTAAAGGATTGAAGTCTGAGCACTAGTAATACAAATATTCTTTCTTTTTATTTTATTTTAAAATTTGACGAAATCTATCCTCCTTTGCCCTTTTGATTAAGCAAAAGGAACATAAGTAGGAAACATTAGATTTAACTTATCTTGTTTGAAGTAATCAGATTTGTAGTGATATTTAGTCCAATGAAAAGTTCGCAACAGACTTATTACATTTTAACTTATTAACTAAGGATACATTACAATTAACTCGCGCTTATTCTTAAACTAGACTAAAGGAACTTTCCTGTACTCTATTCGTATGTTTGTTTCTCTATCCTCAAATAGAGTGATTTATGGATCCATTGTTCAGTATTATGTTGTAGTAAATAAGAGGGGAAATTGTCTTTGTTTCTGTTGTTTTTAACATTAGGCAAGGTCCAAAGCGTATCGTATATTCCTTCTTCCTTTAAAAAAAAAAAAAAAAGAAAATTTTAATCCAACAAAGCGTTAAAAATCTTAATAATTACACTCAGAAAAATTTTATAAAAACATAGCAATAATTCTTGGTATTAATATTATATAGTACCAAACCAGCAACTGTAAAATTGTAATAAATCTGATACAATGATATTGTGAAGTATAAATATTCCAAGGTTAAAGGAATAACACTTTGGTCTACTGGGAACAGAGATGGTTGGTAAACGGATCTTGGACTCCGATTTTGCTTTCTTGGGAACTGCTTACTGGGATATAGTGGATATAGACCCCAGTGATAGTGTTTGCTGTTCTCCTTTCAAAATTTCCGTCAATAACACAGGATTAGATTTTCGCTCCCAGTCGCCGGTTTTCAACTTAGATATATCCGGGCTTTCTCTAAAGGGATAAAAACATCCCTATACATTGATTCAAATATATTCATAAATTCTCTAATCTAAATTCACCAACCACACATAGGAAACATTTCTCTTGTAATCTTCATAGTTAATCAAAACTATTACAACAAACAAATTTTGCAAGTAACTCTCCAGTATGATTTCCTTAAACCTCAAAAGGGGTCTCCCTTTTGAGGATAAGGACGCAGATGATCATGACAATGAGGGAGAATTTTCCACTCCCTCTAGAAAGAAAACTTGTAATCTAACCCTTAACTCATCGATAAATCCAGATACCATCCCAAACAACAAAAACTCAGTAATAGACGATGATAACATCTTAACTTCTTTCGAAATCCAAAAAGCTAATAGATATCATGAGGACTCTACGGGACCGTATGTTGTGTTTCTTTTTGACTCCAGACCTGACTTCAATTTGGGAAGCTTACACATAACATCAGTGGGACTAAAGATTTTTAAGGCAGGATTTACTGTCTCTCATCTTGCAAGATCAGGTTCAAAAAATTCTCTCTCACCTTTGAAACTTTCGAGGAAGCAAACAACTTTGTAGAGTCCGGTATATCTGTCGTTGACAATGCATGGAGAGCATTCATCCCTAATGCGGGTATCTATATAACTGGAGTAATTTTTGGTGTGGGTGGGGAAGCTACTGGTGATGATATCTTAGCAGGACTAGACCCAACCTCTAGGGAACACATTGATAAGGTTGAAAGAATCTATAACATCACCAGACCCAAGGATAGTTCTCCAACCATCACTCCAACTGATAAAGTTAAACTGTTCGCCAAAGGAAGGCTACCTAAATATATTTCAATGTTTGGAATCTTCCATAGAGTCTTCTACTTTATTCCATCAGTTTTAAGATGTTATAACTGCCAAAGGTTTGGTCATGGTTCAAATTTTTGCATTAATGAAACCAGATGTGTAAACTGCGGCGAGAAAGATCACGACGATAATTCACAGACCTGTTCTAACTCTCCCAAATGTACTAATTGTCATGGCCCACATAAAGCTTCCGATCGGAGCTGCATTTGGTTCGAATTCCACAGAGAGGTAAACTCAATTATGGCAATTCAAAAAATCAGTAAGCAGAAAGCAATATTTTTAGTTCAAAAAAAGTTCTTAGATAGAGTCAAGACTTCCCTGGAAACCACACAAGAAAAGCTCTTATTAGACGAAAACAACCCATTCTTGGACAAAAGAGAATTGTTTGAATTACAGTACTCAGAAGAAACCACGTTGCAAAACTTGGAATTCTTGAATAGCACTGAGACAAACCATGACTATTCCCAGAGGGATGGGTATGAGAATCGAGCTCTCTCCCAACACCCGCTGCAGAACTCCTCCCAAGCTCAGGGTGAGATCTCCCGTAGGGAGGGTGAGGATGCTTCTAAGGCTGCAGAGGGCGAGGAGGGGCTCGAGGATCTGCCTCCCCTTGGAGAACTTCCTCCATCTCAAAACCAGACTACAGACAACCCTGGTACGTTCGCCAGTAGAGTAAAATCCACAAAAACAAAAAATAAAGATAAGAACAATTCTAGTAATAAATCTACAATTAAGAATGATCAAAGTAGAGGCGTTTTGAATTCAATTACAAATAAACACTCAGGTCCTCGTCAAATCCCAACTTTTCTGAAAAACCAGATTACCCAAACCTTTTTAAACCTTTTAAACCCAATAAAACTCACGTCACTTTCACGGATACCAAAACTAAGACTGGAAATTTTACAAAAGAAAAAGAAGTAAACCCAAATTTACTTAAAACATTACAGGGACTCGGATCCGAGATTACAGTGGGCGATTTGGGTATTGATGAGAATACTTTACTGAAACTAAATGGACACAATTAGAGCGACAGCTTGGAATGTGAGAGGGGTTAAGGGGAAGTGGGCCAACATAGTGCAATATATAAATTCCTGTGATATTCTCTTTTTATCTGAGACTTTTCTTACTGATATGGATTACCATTATCCTATCAAAAATTTTAATCTTATCAAAGTAGATAGAATCAATGGACGCAGAGTTTATGGAGGGGGACTTCTACTGTATATAAGTGATGAAATTCAATTCGAAAGAATAAACATTCCTAACGTACCAAATTTCATAGAATACGTAGCAATTAAAATCAAAACAAAAATGGAATCAATCCACATGATTTTCATCTACAATCCACCCAACAATGATGTGAGTAAGGATGCTCTGACAGACTGGCTCGATTCATGCCTATCTCTTCCTAATTTACTCATTACCGGCGACCTCAACGCGAACAATGGGGAAGTGATATTGCAAATAAACTCGGTAAATTACTTAAAGAATCATTAGACGAACAACCCAACCTTTCTATTTTGAATAACGGTGATGCAACCAGATTATATTCAAAAAAGAGTTGCCCTGACATATCTATAGCATCTCTAGATCTCCAATATAGTGTTAATTGGAAAGTAGATAAAGATTCATACGGTAGTGACCACTTCCCCATTGTTCATAATATTGAATTACAAAACGGATTTATTGTCCAAGATATATTTCATCTCCGGCTAAGTAGATTGGACTGGAACCTCTTCTCTGAAATAATAGACCTAGACATAGAGACCTCATTAATAATACTTATGAAGCAGTATCATCTTCAGGGGGAAAAATCATTGATAACCTCGCCAAAAAACCTAAGAAATCCCCAAAAAACTGTATATGGTGGAATGAGGACTGTTCATCTTTGGTAGATGAAAGAAGATACTCCCTTAGATCATTCAGAGAGGATCCTTCCGGGGCTAATCTGGCAAACTATTTCAGAACCGCTAAGGAAGTTTCAAAAAAGTTGACTAAAATCAAAAGAAATAAATTTAAATCTTTTTTGGGATCTTTAAATCCTTCAAACTCTTTTCTTAGAAACTTTCAATTTATAAAAAGATACAAGAATAGATTCTACAAAGATCTCCCTACGACCACGGACCAAAATATCATCCATGATAATAAAGAACTCGAATCTGCCTTTAAAAAATTATCCTCGTCATATGTTTACAATAACATCGAGATCTCAAACAACTACGAGTTTTCCAACGACCCCTCTCTGAATGATCCAATTTTGACGATAGAATTAAGTACAGCTATAAACAATTCAAAAAACAACTCGGCCCCTGGCCCGGATGCCATTTCATACAAAATTTTAAAAAACCTTCCAAAAAACACTATAGATTTCATCACTAAAATGTTCAATATTTTTTTAGATATCGGCAAATTTCCAGACACTTGGTCCATATTCAATATTTGTTTTATCTCCAAGGGAACCAACAAAGGATTCAGACCTATTGCTTTAGCAAACTGCATGCTCAAAATATTTAAAAGAATCATCAATGACCGCTTACAATGGTTCACTGAATCCAATAAGATAATCCGTAGCTCATTTAACGGGTTCAGAAGAAGTAAATCTTGCCATGACTGTCTGGCAATACTTGAAACAGATATTAGGATATCCCAACTCTGCAAACAAAAATTGGGTGTATTGAGTCTGGATTTGGAGGGTGCATACGATGCAGTGAATCTAGAAAAACTATTAGAAGCCCTTAGGAGTTTGGGTATTCCCCCCAGAATTCTGCGTTTCATTGAAAACCTATTAAATAACAGAGAAATTCATGCATATTTTAATCGTACCAAATTTGCAACAGGAAAAACCAATAAAGGTCTTCCTCAAGGATGCATCCTCAGCCCTTTGCTTTTTAATATATATATTCACCGTCTTAATCACATTATCACTCATAAAGTCAAAACCCTGTCTTTTGCAGAAGATATTATAATATATTGCTCGGACACGAACATCAATCTCATCACGGAAACTCTCTCTCATAACCTTGCCCTTCTCAAGGAATGGTTTGACTCTTTGTCAATGCGCCTCTCTCCTACCAAAAGTAAATTTATTATTTTTGATGAACAAAGAATCACCCCAGGAGAATTCTCTATAGTCACAGACGAATCAACAATTTCAAACACAGATAAGCTGAAATATCTTGGTATCATGTGGGACCAACAATTAACCTGGGAACCTCATATCAAAAATTTGACTAGCTGCGTTGAAAGGGGGATTGCTATGCTCACATCCCTGGGAAATTTGAGCTGGGGGATACATCCACAAACAATGGTGACGTTTTATAAATCTATTGCCAGACCTAGATTAGATTGGGGCTCTTACCTGTTCGCTAATACCGGATCTGATATTATAAACAAAATAAGTAGAATTCAGAACAAGGCTTTGAGGAAATGCCTAGGTTGTCTCATCACCACACCAATTAATGTATTACATCACATGTCAGGAGTTCCCACTTTAAGTGTCCGTAGTAAAGCTTTAGCTACCAAAATGATCCTCAAGGCCTCGAGTTGCTCTGGAAATGCTTTGATTCCGAGACTCAAATTGATTAGGGAATTTTATGACAATCGAACTAACAAGGAGCCCCTCTCTAAAAAATTCGGCTACATATACCATATATGGTCCACAAATCTTGATCTCACTCTCAAAATCATTAAAACAGCTAAAATTCCAACTTTCTCTATTCCAGATTTCTCTTTATTTGTCAATGATTATTGTAATTATCGTATTGGAGCGTTCCTAAAAAAGGGTTCAAAAAATGTTCCCAAAGACTTTGATACATATATCAAAGAAAATCTCAACAATTTCAAACTCTTTTTCACTGACGGATCTAAAACCAAAACTGGTGAATGTGGAGCGGGAATCTACTCCCCCAACCTTCAGGGACAAAGAGACTTTGCTTACAAACTACCCAAAGATTTCACCATTTTTTCTTGCAAAGCATTTGCCATATGGCAATCGCTTTGTCTTATTTCAGCTAATCAGCCAGGTCCATATGCAATTTTCTCGGATTCACTGAGTTCAATTAAAGCTATTGATCATAGTGGCCTCAATTCAAATCTACACTTTTTTATACTACAGATTAGATCTATGTTATGTAAATTGGAGTCCAGGAACTACGAGATCAAACTGATCTGGATCCCCAGCCATAGAGGCATAGCGGGAAATGAGAGAGCGGACAGGGTGGCAGTTTTGGCTACCAGATTAAATTCTGTCCATTTCAATCGTACCCCACACCAAGATCTTTTTTACCTAATAAGAAATAAAACTATAATTGACATGACGCTATACACCAATCACTATGGTAATTCCAAACTTGGTCGTAAATACATGAACTGTCACCCTGAATTCTCTCCCACCCCATGGTTTTCAAAGATTAATCACACAAGGAAAACCATCTGCCTCCTTAAGCGAATTAAATCGGGACATGTTAAATCCAGAAATCATTTATTCCAAAAAAACATTGTTTCTAACGACCTCTGTGACTGCGGGGAAGACATACATGAGATCAATCATCTGGTCTGGGAGTGTCCGATATATGCTGATAGGAGAGCTGAGTTCCAAGAGTGGTGTGATGACAATGAAATTATAATCGAAAGCGACATTACCACCATTGCAAACAATTCAATCCCTAAAATAGGTCTACATATTGCGTCATTTATTTTATTTTGTGAAATGGATCTATAAATTGCTCATTTCTTCTGAGTGCTAATGCTTTATCTTGTTATTGCTTGAAGTTACACTGCTTGCTACATTGCATCTGTATTCAAATTGGAACTTATTGCTCACTATTATCTCATCTACACGTACTTCGAATAACAGCTTTTCACCGCTGCATGGGAAGGAGAGATGATGGATCGAAGATGATCATCGAGGGAAAATGCATTTGAACCTGGCGGGTCGACTTCGCTCCTCGCTCTTATACATCTGCTCTAACCTACAAAGGTCAGCACCGACATAACGGAGTACACGCAGCATTCATGTATTGAAGAATCCAATCGTCACGATAAGAGACACTACCCGTCTATAACAATAGTTTATTTCCGGATTGGAATTGGTAATGGGCACATACGGGACCATTTCTGCAGTCCTGTAATAGCCAAAAAGGAGAAAAAAAAAACACGGCATCGGCAATCTCTCCTCTAATCTAGCTCCGTGACCTGGGCACCCGGATATTATTTATAAAAAAATTAATTTATTGAAATTATTGCGCATAATTACCGCGTTTTAATTGTAAAAGAAATAAAATTGCGCGACTTTGCGTTTCGAAGATATTGCAAAATTAAATTCGGGTGCTAATAGGTTTTTGAAATACCTCTTATATAAAATAATAATGTTCGATTACACTTTTGCACCATACCAATTGATTCCGCGTAATTTGCTCGATAATATGCAATCATAATAATAACAATAAAAACAATCAAAAACTAATTTTACGCCTTCCAGCCGGAAGGGAAGAAAACTCGGGAGGGCGTGCGCATGCCACAGCCAACGCATCGTCTGCATTATGTCACTAGATTTTGATATGGAGTGAGGAGAGACGCCATCGGGCGCAGACGTGATATCCTCGGGAAGAAAATTCGGTTTTATACGCTACAAAATAGAATTAGAATAGGAATTAGAGTGAGACAAAGTAAATAATTTCGTGTACTGAATAGTCGAAAAAGACAAAAAACCTCTGGCTACATAATAAAAAGCCCGCACGGGCGGGCCCTGCTATAACATAACCTGTACCCGCGTGTACAGAGCTAGCAAAACATGTCGCAAAAAGACAAAGACAAAGGGCAATACGCGCCCAACCTGCTGCATTCTAATGAGAAAACAAAGAGGATACAGATGAATGAATATGAATACAATGAAGATGATGAAATGCTTATTCAAGAGGATATAGGAGATGGATCAACAACAATAGACAATTTGTCCATCAACGAATTAACTCAAATCATACATATTCCAATTAATACAGAGGCAACAAAAGCCCAAAATAATGTACAGCCTGAAAATGAACAAGAATCGTCAAGAATACCAAAGAAAAGAACTTCGGTATCTCAATCACCGGGTTCCCCGGAAATGCAACACCATGCGAAAAAAATGCCTAACCCGGGTATCAAGATAAACCTGTTTCAGAAGCCTGCCGTACCGACGGGCGTTACCGTTACCGACGGAATCAAAACTGCCACAACTAGCGTACCATCTGAATATGATCTGACAATCTCAGGCCCATATAAAGTATACCTACAGTCGACAGACACCCAAAATAAAACACGGCTTGACGCGATCAAGATAGCAAAATTGGTTATACCCAAGTTTCAAACAAAAGACTCTATCAATGAAATAAAACAACTAAGTTACAATAAAATTTGCATAATCGCAAAATATAGAAATGTCGCCAATGCTATAATCAGCATGCCCGAATGGAAAGATTTACAGATTAAAACCTTTATTCCGAATCATTTACTCACGAAGCAAGGGATAATAAAAGGAATCCCAACAGATATCACTGACGAAGAACTAAAACAATACATAGAAATAGATTCACCTTTCGGACCTCTAGAAATAGCACATATTAGAAGATTCACAAGGAAAATATATAACAAGGTTACCGATAAAGCAGAAATCCTCCCAACACAAACCGTCCAGATAACAGTTAAAGGACAATTTTTACCATCCGAAGCTAAAGTGCTAAAAGTAATATATCCGATTGAAAAATATTACCCGCAAATTCGACAATGTTACAGATGCTTCAGATTTGGGCATATCAAAGTGAACTGCAAAGCACCCAACGTAAAGTGTATACGATGCGGAGAAATAAAACACCAACAGGATGAAATTTGCCCAAACCTCAAAACAGCACCAAATTGTTTACATTGCCAACAAAATCATCTCCCAATAGACAAAAACTGTCCAAAAAGAATCGAAGAGCAAAAAACAAGAAACATGGCCACTGATTACAATATGACAGTGGCAGAGATAAAAAATCAACTTAAAAAGAAACAATCCTTTAATGAATCACAATTTCCTGTGATTGAAGGATCGACACAATCCAGTCTAACGGCTACAAATATACAACATCCTACACTGTTTGCCGATATAGTAAAATCCAATCTCACCCAAAGAGAATCTACACCTCATCGTTTATCTCAACAGGAGAAAGAATACACAGATAATCAAAAAAAGAATTATAGATATACTCAATCATCGCCACAGAAAAATCCCAACAATAAAAGTTCCAACCAACTAAACAAAGAATTCTTAAGATCACAGGCAGACTGCATGTTCTACTTAAATGGAAATCCGAACCTAAAAGTTAAACCGCTTGAAAAGAGGAAAACAGCATTAGATTTTTTCAACTTGTATGACGACGTCCAATCTCAACAACCAAAAACAGATCATCACTCGAATCAAAAAGAAGACAAATGGATCTTCTTTGAGAAAACAATCAATGAACTATCTAATGATGAAATCAAAAGAATTAATAGTTTGATCCAGAAAAGGAAAACTATGATAATAAATAAAACAAACATTATTAATGAAGATAATAGTGAAAACAGAAAGGAAATAACATTAGAAAATAGCATAAACTCAATGATTGAAAATATTAACTATTAAATTCAGTAAAAAATCCAGA
>QLSS01000450.1:21819-31843 GCA_024372645.1 Trichomalopsis sarcophagae
TGCATACAATCAATGAAATCTTCAGTACAAACGAGTTTCCGCAAGAATGGAAAGAATTCTTAGTTGTATTACTACCTAAAAAAGAAAAAAACAAATTCAGACCAATAACATTAGCATCGTGCATACTTAAACTATTTGAAAAACTTATACAAATTAGACTGATATACTATTTGGAAAAAAATTCTTTCATCCCTACATCGCAAAGTGGATTTAGAAAAGCAAAATCATGCTCCTCAAGTATTGCTTATCTAATATCTCAAATTCAAAAAGCTTTCGTAGAGCAATCGCACATAATAGCGTTATTAATAGATATCAAATCAGCCTTCGACATGGTAAATCCGAATATTTTACAAAAGATACTGAAAGAATTAAACATCCCGATAAAAACAAGGAAATTTATTTTTAATCTAATGACGGATAGAAACTTATATTTCAAGATAAATCATAATTTAGAAGGACCATTCTATAAACATATGGGAGTCCCTCAAGGATGTGTGCTGAGCCCTACACTATACTTAATATATGTAATATATTTAAATAGATACATCCTCCCAAAGAACAACATTATACAGTTTGCTGATGATACAATTATATTCACCAATAATAAATCTATCGTCAAGGGCTTACAGACTCTACAAGAAAACATAGATAATATTATAAATTATTTCCAATCAATTGGACTAGAAATAGCTCCGAACAAATCACAACTGATCATTTTCTCAAAGTCAAATAAAATTGACCCCAACCTTAGTATCATGGTAGGAGGACAAAATATAAAAAATGAAAAAACAGTAAAATATCTCGGTATATGGCTGGACTCAAAATTAAACTGGGACATACATGCTCAAGACCTCATAAGTAAAATACAAAAAACACTAAATATTCTAAAAGTATTAAGAGCGACTTGGTGGGGAGGAGATCCCCAAATTCTTCTAAACGTATACAAAGGTCTAATCAGAAGTCTTACAGATTACAACTGCTACTGTATCAAGATTAAGAACACAAAGCTTAAAGAAAAGATAGACAAACTACAATATAAAGCAATAAGATTAGCTCTAGGATATAGAAACTCAACTCCCATAAACGTCATGCTAGCTGAATCTAAAGAACCACCATTACAAACTCGTACAGAATATCTAGCTAGTAAATTTGCAGTAAAACTTATCTCTATAGACTCCGACAGACTCTCGAACATGCTCTGTGAACTATACGTCTTTGCCAGAAACAAAGGGAAAATATACAAAGTCAGTTCTGTTTTCCCACTATTTAAAACTTATGCACACTTCTTTTTTCACAAAGGTCAGATGATTAAAAAATTTAACATTCCGCTACCATACCCATTCGACTCAAAAATAATCTTGTCCGAAGAAGATGAAAACATCGTATCAGTAAAAGAAGGCGAAAGAATCCAAAAAACGGAAATTCCCAACAAAGAATTCAATAGAATATTTAATAGAACACCAATCCAAACAATAGACTTCTATACGGATGGATCGAAATCCGAAAATAGTGACTACACGGGAGCAGCTCTATTCTCACCGAATAGAGACTTAAGGAAAACATTCAAATTTTCAAAATCAGCATCGATATTCACAGCAGAAGCATTCGCAATATTGCAAACACTAATAATAATAAGAAACGATAACATTCCAAAAACGAGAATATTCACGGACTCAAAATCAGTTATACAAGCAATAGCCGACTATTCACCTCTCAAAACAAAAAATGCATCCTACCTAATATTGGAAATTAAAAAACTAATACACGAAATAATGAAAAAAGATCTAGAAACAAGGATCTATTGGATACCAGCTCATAAAAGCATCATTAATAATGAAATAGTTGACAAACTTGCAAAGGAAGCTACTAAAACAGGTTATCAAGTTGACTTAAAACTCCCATATACTGATTTATTTGAAGAGATAAAAAAGACAGAGTTTAAGAGCTTCAAGAAAAAATTGGATTCTCAAAAAAATTATAAAGGAGCATTATACTTCAAAAACTACTACGAAGACTCACCTAAACCATGGTTTGAAAAGTCCATGGTCCCAAGATACCATATATCCACATTAAACAGAATAAGAGCAAATCACTACTCACTGGGAGAAAGTTTATTTAGGAAGAATATTGTTGACTCAGAAGCCTGCGAATGTGGGTTCATATCAGAAGACATTGAACACGTCGTAATGGAATGCCCCCTATACGATGAAAAAAGAAAAACTCTGATCAAAAAATTAAAGAAGAACAAATCTCCACTACCAATAAATCTAATAGACATATTTAAAAATCCAAATGGTAGAGAAGCCAAATTCGTCACAGAATTTTTGAAATCTTGCGACTTATCTATCTAAGAAAAGGAAAAAAAAAAATAAATAAATAGATAGAAAAAACAAAACTGTACATCAAATATAAACAGTGCTGAATCATCGGCCTCGAGAAGAATTGACAGTAAAGAAAAAGATCAAGACTTTAAAAACGCCGCGAAAAATTACAGATTGAAGTTCAGAATAATACCGGGTGATGGCAGTAAGAGCAGTAGCTCATTGCCAATAAGGAAGAAGAAGAAGAAGAAGAAGATTTTGATATGTATGACTAGTTTCAGATACACTTGTTGCATTTGACGACCGTTTGTAGGTTATAAAAAAACAAACAAATAAAAAAAGTTGGAAATTCACTCGTATATTCAAACGTTTCAATTAATATTGAAGTATTCACTCTCTTAAAAAACATAACCTAGTGCTCATAATCCTCTATGGATAAAAATTCAACCTTTCAAGGTAAGAAAAACTTCAGTTTACAGTTTTATAATTTACGAATAAAAAGCTTTAAAAATTAATATTAGCATCTGCCACATCTCTTCTTTTTGTTACTTTCAATTTTTAAGTTACTGTTCTACACGTCAAGGCTCAAAAAGTATATTACAATCTAATTGGACAATATATTTATATACTCATTTATTAATAATTTAAAAGTTCAAAATTATTATACTTCACGTGTAACAATGCTTAAAATTAACCAGGCAGTAGTTTGTATAAATGTTAAGAATTTAATTTTCTTTTTTCATTACAGTGTATTTAATAAATCCAAATCCAAATGTCAGAAGTGTTTGTATTAAGAAAAAAACATCAAATCTTATCTGCAGATATACGGAAAAGCATTCATCATGTATACACAGGCAACATAATTATCGAGCTTTCTATACAGGAAGTCTTTCAAAAGTCATTATCGAGTGTTATATTCTTGCTGGAAATGTTGCCATCTACTGGTGATGATGAAAGTCCGAGCAGAATTGTGTACTCCTTTGAGCATGCTGAGTCAGTTAGGTCGTAAAGTCGATGGACCATTGAAACTTATAAACAGTGATCCTGAGTTAATAATTGTGATGTTGCGCTTTTTATAACCAGAATTCGGTGACGCAAACAATCACATACACTATTATGTTACTTCTACTTCGTACCGCGGACTCCTAGATCTTCAGAGGGGGACAAACGTAGGTTAAGGAACAGGTATGCCTGGCGTGGCGAAGGTCTCAAATAAAGGTTGATTCACACCGTTATAGTTTATGGTAACAGTTCGTATATTCTTCAACCCCCAGTATGGAACGGGATTCGCCCGTATACAATTGTTTATTAATGCCGAGACTATTATTCTCGCGTGTTCTTAATATCGATAGGCAAACATCATTAATTATACTTTTCAAATGAACGTGGTGACGTTACTCTAATTGGAACAACCCGTAAGATTTATTACTGAGAACTAGTGCGACGTCGTGGAGTTGGTCATTCGCACCCGGTTCTTCCCAAAATGGCGTCGGCGTCGCTTTAACGGACGCGGCGTCCTTCAAGATGGAGCGCGACCGTTAGTCTATTGGAATAGAGTTGTCCTCCTCCCGTCGCTCCAGGATTCGTGCTGAAAAACGCGAAAACCCGAAGAGACGTATCGATATACCGCAATTCACGGCGCCAGCTACGGGGAGGACGTATTATTTCGCGGGGTGACGGTGATGTACTCGACCACTTTATTCGCGGGGATCTGATACGAGAGGGTTGGTTGTCAACACGCACCAAATTAACGCGCGACCAGTTCTCCAGGGACTAGGGCGTTATCCTGTCCTTGCCGGATCGCTCAGCGATCAACGGCGTCGCTACGCATTGCCCTTCGCTATTATTGCCGGATCGCCTAGCGATCAACAGCGTCGCTACACCTTTCTCTTTGATAGTGCTGGATCTCTTGATGATCTACAGCGTCGCTATTTAGTTAGCTGCGCGGTGTCTGGATCGATTCTCGATCTACAGACGGCAGAAATGGCTTGTTCGACTCGCGTAATTATACAATAACCGCTCGTGTTTCGGCGTGAACGAATATGGCGGGATCAATTAGATCGACCGCGTCTCAACCTATTAGTGGCGCAATTACGGCACACGCGACACGAGGAGGATTACCTTACACCAATTAAATTACACACTCACCAGACCTTTAGACACGAACCCAGCATCCGATCAACCACAACTTACTTCTATGGACTTTTGCTTCGACTCGCTAAACTATCCACCTCACTTATTCTGCCGTCGATGGCGTTTTTAGATTGACGGGTAATGTCGGGCCTCGTGCGCTTCCTACTCGCTCAAAGGACGAGAAGACTCTGATGAAGAAGGAAGTCTCCTACTTCCCTCTATCCTGCGCGTCCCCGGAAAACCATAATCCGCGCCCTCTATAATAGTGATTATTGACGCTAGATCATTGTCGTTATCTAACGCTGGCGCTACCTATTACCCGAGCAAGAGAGGGAAAAGCATAGCATGCATTAGGTCGCGAGTCATGGCATCGGTAGTGGTGCGCGCTAGTGGTGTACGCGCGCCTTCCCACTACCAGCATCGTCTCGCGGCGCTATGGCTCCGGCAGTGGTGCGCGCTAGTGGTGTACGCGCGCGCTCCCACTACCAGTATCGTCGCGGCGGTATGCATACTCGCGCGCGCTATACTTCTCTCTCTCTCTATTTTCCCCCGCTTCGATTCCCTCCTCCCGCCATCCGCCGCACAACAGCGGAACGCGCGAGGATGCGCGTCGACGATGCGCACGCGTCAGTCATCATCACGAACGCGCGCGGTGTTCTCCTCGGCGATGTTTGTTTGGTAAACCGTCGCGACTCCTGGTGTCCGCAGGGTTAGATGTATGGCTGCTGTACCGGTATATACCGCAGGGGAGCCACCGCTGCTCCATGCGGTCGGCAGGAGAGGTTATGCTCCTCTAGGAGACACAACAACGCATCGCGGTTAGTTTGTTGTTGCTCCCCGATTGCTGCAGGCACCCTGAGCTCTTCGGTAGTGCATCAGTGTACGCGTGCAGCCGAATCGGGCTGCACGTCGCATAATAAATATCGGAAGTGATCAGTCTCCAGACAGTGAGATGAGGAGAGCGAGTACCGCAGCATGCCAACTTGCTCTAAAGATGCAGAGGTGGAAGACTTTCAAGCTTTGAGGCAGGATGGATGCCAACATGAATTTAGCACCAAAGAACATGGAGATACCCGGGCCTGGTACTCTGGTTTCTTCCAAGGCTGTGAAAAAAGCTGGACTGTACATACTGGGGCCGGTAATAGGTTCGTCGCTGCTTCAGAGTATAGTACAATGACTGGCTAGAAAAAAAGGGACTGACAAGTTTTATACTATTAAGATATTGACTATGAAAGATTCAATGGAGCAGGAAACTTAGGATGATAGACAAGGAAAGATGCTGCTGCATTCCGAGTATTCGCTGTTGAGTTTTTTGCAGAATCAGGATGGTGTGCACCATCATGGGTTTTTTAAGGCGGGTGAGCATACCATTAAATATAGTAATCATCAATGCCTGTTATACGTGTACTCATGTTAATTATATTGTTTTGCAGGACTATGCTCTGGAAGAGAAGATCACACGTTCTGGATTTGTGTATACCAGAAGAACGAGACAAAGTTTAATTGAGTATTCTTGGGTTACTGTCTCATTTGTTCCCTTTTTGCTGATCTATCTTGTGTTTACTGAGATTTTCCTTTATTTCCTTAGTTTCGTGACGTCCGAAGGAAAAATTGCTACCGCAACATGTGTGCCGAGTTTGCGAAAATATGTTGAGCGGGGCAACCCGCCTTCTCTGAGCAACATTTGTTGTGCACCCAAGAGCCGCATTTCTTTTTGAATCTGAAAATGAGGGGTGAGGCCGCCCTGGTTGCCCTGGTAAAAATAATTTATTAAATCCGATTCGAAAGATAATAGGATTTAATAGGATTTCTTAATCGGAAATTATCCAATTAAAACCAATTCAATCGATTAAAATCTATTTAATCTGATTATAAATTTTAGTCGGTTTTAATCGGATTCAATCAGTTGTATTTTTCAACAAATTAACATTTTATTTAAATACATAACTGTTTAAATCCGATTAAAACCGACTAAAATTTATAATCAGATTAAATAGATTTTAATCGATTGAATTGGTTTTAATTGGATAATTTCCGATTAAGAAATCCTATTAAATCCTATTATCTTTCGAATCGGATTTAATAAGTTATTTTTACCAGGGTGGGTCTCCCGAGGATCTGTTTAAGAGAATGGGTGTAAGCTTTGTGCTATTCTTGTCGTTAGTAAGTCGTTTTACTTTTTGGTTTTGATACTTTTTAATATTATTTCTCTGGGTCCCCTTTTTCTTTCTATTAGGTTCCCTTTCGCGTAGGTGCGCCGGATCTCTGCTCGTTGGCTGGTACGCGCGCCTTCTTTGATCAGTGCGTCCGCGACGTCGCTTCAGGCCGTTTTGCTCCTGTTTACTGGCAAAATACTACTCCAGCGTCGGTGGGGATTACCTCTCACTTCTGCGAGTTACCGTGGCACCATCATCCTGCCCGAAATCCTGACGGCCTTGCTTCGTTCGGGGTTAATGAACCCTCGGTGTAGGTGTCGGGACGGTATTCCCTGACTGACTTACATGTGGAGGACAACTACCTTGACAGCGCCAATATGATTCGGTTTGGCGAAGTGGGCTCGGTGAAGGTGTGAAGTTTCTATGATTTGACGGTGGCTCTAGGGGACTCCATTGGCCGCTTGTGGGTTCTAGGGCGCGATGATGTTTCTGATTATCTGGAATGTCGCCCGACTCCGGCTAATCATAAGAATATCTGCCTTACGTCCGAGTATCTTCAGGCTCGCAAAATTCCGCATCAGTTCATCACGCAGCGGCCCGGGGATCTTGTCTACGTAGGGCCGGGATGGATCACCTGGTGATATATACCTGGTATATATCACCAGGTGATCAACTTGGGCATCAGCGTTGCCACGGCCGTGAATGTCGGGGGTCCTAGGTGGAATGCCGGTGCTGATCGGTTCGTCACCTGCCGTTGTCCTTCTAATGCTGTGGGTTATGTTCCTTCCGACCCCACCGTAACGGCCGTCATGAGGGATCGGTTTTTCCGGAGGCATGTCTGTCCTACCGACGGGTGTCCCTTCACTTCTGCTTTGTTGTCACATATGCGGGCACATGCGCAAGTAGAGGATGACCCTAAAGGCAGTTCCAAGCATCACGCCTGTTCCTTGTGTTCCAAAATATATAAACAGAAGTGCCATTTAATGCGCCACCACGGGATCGCCCATGCGTCCGGAGGTACGCCAAAAAAGGCGTGCTGTTGGTGTGGGGGCTTAAAGTCAGCGTCGATCATGAGCAAACACGAGAGGATTTGTTCTAAATCGTAGCGTGCTTCTTTCTCGCGCTGGTTTGCTCTGTTTGCGTTGACTGGTCGCTCATTTTAATTATGCATTCGTCTGTATGAGTGCGATTGATGGAATGAAGCGTAAAAGTGAGTATAGTTGAAGTGTAGGAGCGTAAAGAATATCATATAGAGACACATTAATAGCGTGACCCGTTATGAATTCTGTCCTTTTCTACTTTCGTAATTGAAGGTAATATATATGTGTTTGTAATTTTTTGTCACTACTATTACTCCTGCTATTGTAAACACTATTTTATTTTGTTGTTTAATTAATGGTTTATTTTAGTATGTACCGAAGATCCTAAGTGTAATTGTATAGTTAACCAACTTTACTTGTATACATATTAAGGATAGGGAGATTCCCTATTATTTTCTTAGCGTCTTAAAATAAAATGAATAGCTTTACTTGAGGCGTTAGGTAGAGCCTCGAGATATGCTTGCATTGTTACTGATATCCCTGCCTCTTCTCCTTTGTTGCATTAGTTCCCTCAGCTTCCTTTTGCTGCTTCTGGTTTTATGCCGGCAAGGTCCGTCAATGATATCGTGCAGAGAATTGTCGGGGTTCTAAGTATAANATTTTAATTATGTGTTTGTTTGTATGAGTGCGATCGATGGGGTGAAGCGTAAAAGTGAGTATAGTTGAAGTGTACGAGCGTAAAGAATATCATATAGACACATTAATTCCGTGACCCGTTATGAATTCCGTCCTTTTCTATGTTCGTAATTGAAGGTAATATATGTGTTTGTAATTTTTTTTTGTCACTACTATTACTCCTGCTATTGTAAACACTATTTTATTTTGTGTTTAATTAATGGTTTATTTTAGTATGTACCGAAGATCCTAAGTGTAATTGTATAGTTAACCAACTTTACGTGTATACATATTAAAGATAGGGAGATTCCCTATTATTTTCTTAGCGTCTTAAAATAAAATGAATAGCGCTTTACTTGAGGCGTTCGGTAGAGCCTCGAGATACTTGCATTGTTACTAATATCCCTGCCTCTAGTCTAGGCCCATTTCCGTTGTTTTGCCTAGTGCGCAAGTGAGTAGTAATTTTATTTTGACTTGTTATTCCGTTAGTTGCTTGTTGATTCCGTTATTCGTCCGTGTGTTGTTTCCCTTATTTTTGTAATATGTTTGTAGTCCTTTCTCCATGTGACATGTGTGAGACGTCCTGGGCATAGTCAGACGCCTAGCCGCAGTTTTGCCAAGACAACGTGGCCGAGCTCGAGTCTGTCAGGTCGGGTCGTGCAGGGCGTATTCTGATTCCCGTATTATCCTTCTGCAGTGTCCTATCCTCCTCTACCATTGTCCCCAATGACGAGTACCTATCCGCCTTCCTTTCCGGTTGGGATTAGCAAGGAGCGCTCCGGTACCGAGGTGCCGCATACATCCGTCGTGTATCCTCGCGCTACTACTTGCGATTTGGTCGCTTCGTCTGATTGCAACGGTGGGTCCGATTTGATGCAAGAGAACATATCATAGTGGGCCGGTTATTGGTACATCGGTTCCCGCGCCGGTTGTTAGAAGCGACTTCGACAACAGTGCTCCTGCTTGTACCGGGTATTTTTCCGCGAATTTACCTGTCTCTCGTCCCGTAATTCAAGACAGTACTTATAACGTTACACATATGAGTTCGGAGAATTACGAATCGGTGTTTCCGTCTGCCGGCGACTTGCTCCCGTCTTTTGGCTCCGTGCCGTCGTTTGAGGTCTCCCGCGCGGTACCTTCACGCGTAACATTATCTCGGGACGCTTTACCATCGCGATCTGTGGTTAATGTTAATTCCGCTAACGATTCGTCCACCTCTTCCTTCTCTATACTATCGAGTGATTCGTCATCGCATAGTACCGAGATACGTCTTCCCGGTTATCGGTTTCGAATAATTCTGGTCCCGTATTAGTGCCCTGTCCGATTTGTTGTGATTACATGTTCACGCCTATTTATCAATGCTTAAATGATCATTCGGTATGTAGATTTTGCCGGGATAATACTACGGTTTGTGCTATCTGCCGCGGTCCGCGTGGCAATGTGCGAAACTTAGTGTTGGAATCTCTGGCCGGTGAGCAAACGCATGCTTGTCGGTATCAATATCTGGGCTGCCGACAATTTCTAAAACCCGATGAATGGACTAGTCACGCTAGGTGCTGCTCTTTTTCTCCCGTGAATACTCTCGTCCGTGGGTCGCCTTCGTCTATATTAGATGTACCTTCTGTGTCGGCGTCCTGTCAATTCTCATCGGATTGTTACAGATAGCGATTCCGACAGTCTCTTCTAACGCGTCTTTTAT
>QLSS01000450.1:31873-48929 GCA_024372645.1 Trichomalopsis sarcophagae
CGAATCCTTATTCTATATGTACACATTTTCTTTTGAATGTCGTAGTGGCAGTATTTTTGAATCGTAGTTTTCTCCTTCGATGAGTATCTGCTGATTCGGCTAGTGTCCCCTTCTCGACCTTGGCTGCTATAGAGGTGAGGTGATGGGGTTATTATTTCATTCCGCCGTTCGTCCGGTTGGCGAAATTCTCTTGTCGTCTTTTGCTAATTTCCTTCCGTGCTCTTTTATTATATTGTTTTCTCCTTTTATTGGCTTTATTCTACACTAACTTTCGCATCTGCCGTGTTTCTGATTTTCGCATTATTTAAGTTAGTGTTGTTTTCTTAATTATTCCTCATAATATTATCCCTATATTTACGTAGCGAATGACCTTTTATTGTTAATCTTACGGATACCGTTAATGTTCTTTTCACCGTTTTTGCAATAACTAAATTCGGCCTTACATAGTTAAAGAATCGTAATTGTCTCGCGGTTAAATAATTGTATCGTAATATCGTTCGTAATATATTGCATGTGTTCGCGTTTTTCGTTCCCGATATTCGTCGTTCGCTTCACCGCCTGCCGTCGTACCTTGCCTTCTGGACTGAGTGCTGACGCTGTCTCGGCACTTTTCGTCTATCCCACTGAGAGAGTTTGTGCGGAATTGCCATTAGGGGAATCTTTGCTTGTTTGTATAAATTGATCGTGATCGCTCCTTTCTACCTCACTGCTAGCTGAATTGCTGTCCGTCTGTTTTGTTGTCCGTTTGCGTGTTTTTCTTCGAGTGCTTTTGGTGCCTCGTGCTGTTGTTCCATCTCCTTGTGAATTTATTGGTAAGTATTCGTTATTAAGTGCTCTTTGTGGTCATATTTTCGTGGAAGCTGTGTTCTTCCCTTACATATTTCTCTGGTGTTTTCAGAGAAGAGAAGGAAAGATGGCTTCTTCTGGCTCGTGTGGGTCTGGATCCGGACCTCGTACCTTTAGGCGCTCTTACCCTAGGCGGCCTTTCCCGGCTGGTGAGGTACGAGCGTCCTCGCCTCTTCGTCCGTCTCGTATGAGCCCATTTCCGTTGTTTTGCCTAGTGCGTAAGTAAGTAGTAATTTTATTTTAACTTGTTATTCCGTTAGTTGCTTGTTCTTTTCGTTATTCGTCCGTGTGTTGTTTCCCTTATTTTTGTAATATGTTTGTAGTCCCTTGTCCATGTGACACGTGCAAGACGTCCTGGGCATAGTCAAACGCCTAGCCGCAGTTCTGCCGAGACAACGTTGCCGAGCTCGAGTCTGTCAGGTCGGGTCGTGCAGGGCGTATTCCGATTCCCGTATTATCCTTCTGCAGTGTCCTATCCTCCCGCACCGCACCGTTGCCCCCAATGATGAGTACCTATCCGCCTTCCTTTCCGGTTGGGATTAGCGAGGAGCGCTCCGGTACCGAGGTGCCTCATACATCCGTCGCGTATCCGCGCGCTACTACACGCGATTTGGTCGCTTCGTCTGTTTGAAACGGTGGGTCAGATTTGACGCAAGAGAACATATCCCTTATTGGGCCGGTTATTGTACCAATAACCGGCCCACTCTGATATGTTGTCCCGGTACAATTCCCGCGCCGGTTGTTAAAAGCGACTTCGACGACAGTGCTCCTGCTTGTACCACGTACGACTTGCTCTTGTCTTTCGGCTCCGTGCCACCGTTTGTGGTCTCCCGCGCGGTACCTTCACGCGTAACTTTATCTCGGGACGCTTTACCCCGTTTATCACCGTCGGCGCTTAGCGCGCCGCCTGAGCGATCCGTCGTTGAGGTTAATTCCACTAACGATTCGTCCACCTCTTCCTTCTCTATGCTATTGAGTGATTCGTCATCGCGTAGTACCGAGGTAGACGCGCTTCCGTCATCCCGGTTATCGGTTTCGAATAATTCCGTTCCCGTATTAGTGCCCTGTCCGATTTGTTGCGATTACATGTTCACGCCTATTTACGAATGCTTAAATGGTCATTCGGTATGTAGCTTTTGTCGGGATAACACTACGGTTTGTGCTATCTGCCGCGTTCCGTGTGGCAATGTACGAAACTTAGTTTGGAATCTCTGGCCGGTGAGCAAACGCAGGCTTGTCGGTATCAATATCTGGGCTGCCGACAATTTCTAAAACCCGATGAATGGACTAGTCACGCTAGATGCTGCTCTTTTTCTTCCGTGAATACTCTCGTCCGTGGGTCGCCTTCGCCTATATTAGATGTTCCTTCTGAGTCGGCGGTGCGTCCTGTCAATTCTCGTCGGATTGTTACAGATAGCGATTCCGACAGTCTCTTCTAACGTGTCTTTTATGCATTTTTTGTCACTGTTGTGTGAGTTAGCTTCTATTTTGCGCTCCTCTTACTTGTTTTTTTTTTTTTTTTTTTTTTTTTTTTACATATATAATCTCTTTCCTTATTGCAGGTTTGACCAAGCTCCGAATTCCTTATGAGCCTGGTAGAGTGTTAGTCTCTTATACTTATGTTGGTACCCTTCTCCTGTTCGATTTCCGGTATATATCGGTATATATCGTTTAAGTTTATTTATATTTACTATCCGTGTTTTATCCCCTTTTTATATCTTCGCGTTGTGTGTTGAGTAATTAATAGCTATGATTTCGCACGGGCCCTTATATTCGGGTTTTAATTAGCCAATTTTGGGCTCCTTGAGAACATACACCATTTCTCCTTCTCTAAAGTGTTGCACGTTTAATTTCCTGTCGTAGTAGTGTTTCGAGCGTTGTTTTGATTGTACTAGATTCATTGCTGCCATCGTTCTAAGTTGAGCGTAAGCTTCTGTTGTGTCAGCAAGATAGTCGTCGTACGTTTGTAAGTGCTCTCGTGGTGGGAAGCTTGACGGTGTGCGTGCCCGTCGGCCAAAAACTAATTCGTGTGGTGAGTATCCTATTCCGTCGTGTTCCGTGGAGTTATATGCGTGCTGTGCTAATAGTACTACTTCATCCCAATTATCGTTGCCTATGATATACATTTTAATGTACTCTTTAAGTGTATGATGCATTCGTTCTATTCGGCTGTTGGACTGGAGATAGTACGCTGTTGTTGAGTATGTTGAGATTATATTCCAATGATCTCCTTATATTTGTATTGTCAGAACGTTGTGTCTGCGTATACGTGTGTGTGTTTGAGTGCGAGAGACGCTGTGTTGGGTGCTCTTACTCGCGGGACTGGTCAGTCGCTGTCGGCAATCGCTTGTGCTTGGTCTTCTCTCTTGTAAACCAATCTTGTATTATTTAGACAATATATTATTGCTTTTATCTTGAACCTGGTGTATTGCTTTACTGCCTGCATAACTCTGTCAAATGTTGTAACAGGTTATGGGCCCAGGCGTGCTGAAAGTGAAGCATAGCACCGAGTGAAAGTTGATCGAGTAAAGTTGAATGTATCCATAAGTATTCGATTGTCTGAAGATTTGCAAGTGTAGAGTAAATTAAAATGGCCGACGAATTCAGTATTAAGAACATTGCTAAGTTTGACGGCACGAATTTCCAACTGTGGAAATTTCGTGTGTTACGAGTTTTAAAATCACTGGATCTACGGTGAAAAACCATATCCCGTGGAAGACCAAGAAGGAACACAGTGCAAGGAATGGGACAAAAATGATTCTCGTGCCGTCGTTGTCCTATCGGCTGCAATGACGGATGAGCAGCTGAATAATCTGTTGACCTGCGAAACTGTTAAGGAAATGTGGGAGAAACTAACACTGCTTCACGAAGAGCTTTCAGGTACGAACAAAAACCTGCTGCTACAGCGTTTCCATCAATGTACGATGGAGTCGACAGATACCGTGATCCAGTTTATCTCCAAGGTACAGAATCTTGCGGGTCAGATAAAGGATGTCGGAGACAAGACCATGGACGACGATATGATAATATCAAAAATTTTAAGTTGTCTTCCTTCAAACTATAGAGCGTTTTTATCAGCTTGGGACAGCGTGGAATCAAAGCGTCAAACTTTAGCGTATCTCCAGGAGCGACTCATTAAAGAAGAGAAAAGACTATCTCCAGAGGAAGTGGAAACTACAACGGCCTTCGCATCGATAAGTACCGGCAAATTCAAATCAAATCCGAATTTCCAACGGAAAGAAAATTCGAGAGACAACAAGTGTTATGTTTGTAAACGTCCCGGACACTTTGCGCGAAATTGTAGAAGGCGTGGCAGAAATCAGCACAGTCAAGGCGAATCGACGAGTATACAGACAGGTCAATCACCCTGGAGCTCAAAAAACCAAAATAGCACGACTTCGAAATTCAGTGGCGCGTTTGTATCTACAATATCGACACAAACAGTAAATATCGAAGCTCATGCTATTTGCTCGCGGAATAATTTGCCTAGCAACAACGTACTCTGCTTCAGTTGTACTCTGCGCTACAATACTTTGCTTCCTCGAAAACCAAATGACAGGGCCGGATGATACTTGGATTAGACATCCACTGGTCGACTTTTGCGATTCTTTGTCTCCGGCGTAGTCTGAATCTGAGTACGCCTGAATGCAGAGCTCGTCGCTATCATTCGCCTTGTACATAATACCCAAGTGCAACGTGCCCTTCAAGTACCTAAGAACCCGCTTGGCGGCTTCCCAATGCGCAACATCATATTTATTTACAAACCTGCCTAAATAATTAACAATAAACGATATGTCCGGCCTGCTCACTACGGACAGGAACATGAGTGATCCAATCAACTCACGGTACGGCACGCTTGTATTACATGTTTCATCCGGCCGATCCAAAGATTTCATTGTCTCTCCCGGATGAAACATGTAATACAAGCCTGCCGTACCGTGAGTTGATTGGATCACTCATGTTCCTGTCCGTAGTGATCAGGCCGGACATATCGTTTATTGTTAATTATTTAGGCAAGTTTGTAAATAAATATGATGTTGCGCATTGGGAAGAGAGCGAGTAAGAGAGAGAGAGAGAGAGAGAGAGAGAGAGAGCAGTGCGAGGAGACGCGCGTGTGTGCGAGAGAGTGCGAACGAGAAAACCCTAACTGCACGGAAGCAGCAGGTTGGGCTTGCCACAAGCGAGAGGCATAGCCCGCACGCGATAGAGAGAGAGAGAGAGAGAGAGAGGGAGAAAGAGCCAACCGTCAACGGACTGGACCTGGGCCTGAGGCCGGCCGTCTGCTGCACGAGTGCGGCTCGTGCGTGAGCGCGCCAACATAAGCCCTGCGTGGTTACATTGTGCGCGGGAGGCATCATTGCCACCGCGTTGTAGGGAAGGGCTGGGCGAAATATAAGTGCAATAAATTGATAACCATTGTGTGATTATTTTCCCCTCTCCCTAGCGTTCTCCCAAACGTGACGATCGAGTCAAATCCCACGAAACAAGAAAAATGCTAGCGCATGCGAGGCGTTAGGTGTTGCCACCTGTGTTGGGAGGCACAGCGTCGCAATTGATATTGCTTTTCCTTTAAAGGTATTGTTACATTGCTCAATTACGTGTTCCCAGTCTGCGAGCGTGATTACTCCCAAATCTCTGATAAGGCCAAACGTTGTTATTTCGTATTTTTCAGTCAATGACTGCAGCGTTTTTACGCATCTAGCAATATCTGGCCTTAAGGGTTTGTCGTGTAGGTGTTTCTTTAAAACGATTCCGAACATGTACATCTCTCCTGCGTGTATGTAGCGTCTTTATATCAAAGCGTTTAGTACTTCTGTGTTGAGGATCATGTCTTCTGCTAAAATATAAGCTAGGTTGCATTTATGCGCAAAACGGGTGGTCATTCAGGCTCTGTACCCCAGTGAATAGCTCCTTATCATTAGGGTCTCTCTTCCACTCTGGTGAATCTTGTTCTGGTCGCGCTTCAGCTATTAAATAGCGTGCCATGGCTTCTCTTACGTGAGGGTTTCTTTGGAAGTTCGTGGGTTGTTCTTCCTGCTCTGATTCAGATTCTGATTCTTCGTCGGATTCGTTTTCTGTTATGACATACGGAGTAAAGTGATTGCCCGCTAGGTGTACGTGTATAAATTCATTGCGTTCGTTTAGATCGAAGTGACAGTAATTGTTTCGACTATTTGCTTGGAAGTGCACACACACGTTATATCCGAACTCCCTCGAGAATACGTATATGCAATCCGCGTCTCCGTACTCGACTTCTGATAGCAAGATGCGTCGTGCCTCTTCTGGATCACCACAGGTTTCCACATGTGGGCTGCACAAGAGTTTGTATCTCAGTTGACTTGGTGTCATTTGCAGACTTAAGATTTTTATTATTGAATTGAACAGTCAGTTTCCCGGTGGCTCCATGGGTATGTTTCTCTCGTGCGTCAATCGTTTGGATTGCTCTGCACAAACTTCACGCTGTGAGTACACGCAATACCGTCGGGCCATTGCATCTGAGTCGGGCCATTGCATCTTGTCAGTTCCCGTGTATGGTGTCGGGGCTGGCTGAGCCCTGGGTGACGTGCCCTTAGTTGCTGCCGTTCGATCGGTCGCTGGTTGATCGGTAAACGAGCCCTCCATTGGCTCTTCGGACGCATCGCGGCTTCCTCCCATTATGGGACTAGTATTACATCGATTTCTCCCCTGGATGCGTCTGAAGCGTTGCTCTCAGGCAATTGTTCATCGTTAGCTTGATCGTCTACTTGCGGTGTAATATGATAGAAATCTTTCCTTGGTCTGTAGATGAGAAGAGTGCGTTTTAGAGTGCTAGGGTGACTGTTGTTTGGGGCTGGTGGGATGTGCGTGGTTAGAATCGGCTGTGGGATGTCTATACTTTCGTATGGTGTCTCTGCGCTTTGATTTCTCTTGTTGTCTGTCATTCCGTCGGGTATCTCGTTGCCACTTTGCGCTCCGTTTTCCCATATTTTGATTAGGACTCCCGACTTATCTTGTCTACTTATCTCCTCTAAGTCTACGGTGAGGCGAATTCGAAATTTATTTCCCTTGCCGAACAATGTCTGCCGGAGGTTTGCTATCGGTGATTCTGCGATCGTTGGTTTATTACTGAGGCCTACGTTGGTCGCCCCGCTATTCGTTTTCTGAGGAACTGGCCTTGATGTTTCATGGCTGTTGCTACTGTTTGGTACTAGCCTCGGCGTTAGTGGCTGTGATAAGTCGTGGCGATTCAGTGAAGTCTTTTTTTTGTTGAGGTTGTGTGAACTTTCTACCCCTTGTTCTCGCTCTCCTTGATTAGCTCTTAAGGATTCATCTTCGGCGTCGCTTCCTAAGCTACTGTTGCTTTCTTCGCTGATTTCCATGTCACTTCTGTGAAATTTTGGCGGACTTCTGTTAAGGGTCTGCTTTCCTACGGGCCTTTTAGGGTCGTCGTTGTAGTTCGTTCCCTGAGTTTGCGGCGTACTTGCGGATTTTACTCCAAGTCTCATATTTTCTTTCTTACGGAGTTTTCTCCAGACCTTGTTCGGATCCGCCTGACTGAGAATCGGTTCGGATGTTTCACGTGCGTCGGGTAATTTGTCGCATGGAGGGTATATTTTCCCGGTTTTCTCGCCATGTACCTTCTTGTACACTCTCTTTTTGCCAACTCTCGTTCCTCCCTTGGGTAGCCATTCGTCGTCTGAAGAGCTGTTTGGTTCCGTGCTCCCGGTGTAAACTACGACTCGTCGTTTTCTTTCTCTTGAGTTTCCAGAGTTTTCAGATTCTGTCGATATCCTCTCTCTATCTGCAGTATCGGCTGATCCGGAAGCTTTTTGGATTTGCCTCTTTTCCTTGTTGTTTTAAACCGTAATATCTTAGCGTCGTGCTCTTGTTTATCTGCCAACTCATAAATTTCTGATTTTGGTCTTTCTGGATTTTCTTCTCCTTCGTCGAGGATAGGGTTTCTAGAGAGTGCATTTGCGGTACCGTTGCGAGCTCCGGGTCTGTACACTATGTCAAATTCGTAGATTCTGAGCTCTGCCTTTAATCTTAGATCAGGTTTTTTGGTGGTGAAAAAATGTTTCAGGGGCTCGTGATCTGTTACTACTGTAAATTTGCGTCCTGCGAGGTAGTGTCTAAATTGATCTTTTGCGAACACGGCCGCTAGTAGTTCCCTGTCGTAGGTGGAATATCTTAGCTCGGGTCCCTTGAGGACTCGTGATGCATAAGTGCAGAGCTGGTCGCTGCCTAACTGCCCTTGACTTAAAATGGCCCCTATGGCATAATCAGATGCGTCGGTTATTACTAAAAAGGGCATAGTTAAGTCTGGTGCCTTCATCACTGGTTCCTCGCATAATGCCGTTCGTAGTTGGTCAAAGGCTTGCTGATGCTCTTCTGTCCACACGAACGGCTCGTTCTTCCTCAACAGTCTAGATAGAATTGCTGCTGATTTCGCGAAGTCTTTGATAAAGCGCCTATAATAACCTGCGAGTCCTAATAATTGTTTGACTTTCTTGGCGTTCGTTGGTATTGGAAATTTATTTACTGCTTTTATTTTCTTAGGATCTGCTCGGATTTTTCCACCTCCAGCGATATGTCCTAAAAAGTGTGCCTCTCGCTGTAGGAATTGGCACTTCATGGGCTCGATAGTCAAGTTGGCGTAGTCTAGTCTCTTCATCAAGCGTCGGAACTTCTTACCGTGCTTTTCAAGATCCTTAGCGAAAACGATTATATCATCTAAATAGACATACAATTCTGTCCCTTGTAGGCCTGCAAGTGCTAAGTCCATCAGGGACTGAAATGTTGAAGGAGCGCCTTTGAGTCCCATGCCTAAACGTTGGTAGCAGTAATGGCCGAATGGTACAGTAAAGGCTGTTTTGTGGGCGTCTGCGGGATCCATTGGTATCTGGTAGAACCTGGTCCTCAAGTCTATGGCGGTTATGTACCTAGCTGAGGCGACACTGTTAATAATGTCTGCTGTATTGGGTATCGGGTAGCTATTTCCTACCGTTACTTTGTTCAGTTTTCTAAAATCTGTTCCTAGTCGTCATCTTTTCGTACCGTCTGCTGCGGCTTTTTTTGGTATCACGTATGTAGGAGAGCTGTAGGGTGAATCTGTTGGTCGGATTATGTCGTCCTTTAGCAATTGTTTTATCTGGCGCTCTAACTCCTCTCTCTCTTCCTGACTTGGTCGATATCCTTTCAATTGTACTGGAACATTTGTAATAGTAGGTATCTTGTGCGACACTAGTGTTGTAGCCTTAAGTTTCTCTCCAGGTAGCCCGAAGATATGTGGCTTCTCCCGGATGATTTTAATATGAGTTATTTCTTCCTCCGTTAAATCCTTAAGTGTCTCTGGATCAAGAAGTTAAAAATTCTTTCGGCCCTATTCTTGCTTTCATTGGAAAATATTGACGGTATCTGCAGGTTCGCCTTTTTCTAGATTAAATTCTTCTCCTCCCTCCTTAATGGCTTTGCAGGCTTCCAGTGTTACCTCTGGTGGATTTAACTCTATCTCTTATTCTGTAGTATTAACGCATAAGGTGTGTATTTTACCTTCTTGGTTAATACCATTAAAATTTCCAAAGTATAACCCTTCTCCTAAATTTTGTAAAGGGGCAAATCCTACTTGCTCTGATCTATCGCTTGCTCTTGCGTAAATTACTTGTCTCGTACGTGCGGGTATAATAAATCTTTCGTCTTGAGTAAATGGTATAATCGTCTGTCCAAATTCTATACACCTGTCTGCAGCATTGACCTTTCCACCGTATTTTGAAAGCACATCATATCCTAAGATTCAATGGGAAATTCGTCAGGAACCAAGTGCACGTCGCACTGTAGTCCCTCTAAACACATATTTGTCCTATCTAGACTTAAACATTCGCCCAGCGTAACTCCGTTAATGGCAATTACATATTGTTTATCAATTATTGTCCTACCAGTGACGTTACTCGCTTTAATCAACGTAACACCGGCTCCACTATCTGCATAGAAACGTGCTTTCCTTCCTTCTAACTTTTCGCTCGTAAGTTCTACGATCGGTGGTTTACATCCGGCTGTAGTAAATCTTATTAAATACTTTCGATTATTAACCCTCTCCTGCACATTGGCTTCTTTTTCCTGTTTCGACTGTTCTTTTAACTTATTAAACTGTATAGCTATCTCCTTTATTTGCCTTTTTGAATCTTCAATTTTCTCCTGCTTTTTATTGATTGGCCCCTCTATTTTCTTTTCTTGTGTTTGTGTCGGTTTCGGATTCGGTGTCTTATTGATTATTGATTGCTCGATACCCCCGACTGGTAACGAGCATCCTGGTAATTTAAAGAATCTCCGGATGATTTCTGGCATTTCTGTTATCTTGTCTATTACGGTCATTGTTATGATTGCCGTTGTTCTGATCATTGTAACGAATGTTATTATTGTTGCCTCTACCGTCGTTGCGCCTATTGTCAAAATCCCGGTTGTTTCGACGATTTTCAAACCCACGATCATTACGCCTGTTGTCGTATCCCCCATTATAATTTCCATTGTCGTCCGAATTCATGAATCACGTCGCGAACTGCGCGACAAAATAGTGTCGGATTTCCGTGTCGATACAGCTTATTCTGTCATTTCGAGCTGAGGCAAGGATTGGTTTTTTGTCATCGGTGTCATTTATTGTGTCTAGCACGACGGGGCTTAGCTCGATACGCGTGTTTCGCCGAATAGTTGGGTCTCGGTTTGTAACGCAGTCGTCTGATATTCCTTGCTTGATATCGAGCGTGAGTGGGTCGTTTTCGTTAAATGTGTTACACTTGGGAATCGTTCCGTTATTATATGTCATATGGAGGTTAGATTGTTGCGATGTTTTGTCATTTATTCCCGAAAGTTCTAATTTGTCTCGGACTTGCAGGAGGTGTTCTTTCGTGACCTTTAGCAATTGTAATTTATCGGTTGGGATCAACTGTCCTTGCTGTAATATTCCCTGTATGTGACTTTTCCGGGTATAGATCATTCCCCTCGACGGATGCTCCATAGCCACGTCCGCGAGTTGCAATGCCATTGTTAATCGAGTGTGCAGAAGGAGCGCCGGTTCCGCTGACGTCTCGAATTCTTGCAAGCGTCTTTGAAACGTGTCGGGATCATTAGCCTCGCGTATGAATATGTTCTGTGTTTCGAGATCATTATTTTCGTTGAAGTTTGATATTTTATAATCAGACGGATTTGATTCTGCCATGTTTCGTATTTTGTCACGGTACCTAAGACCACGGAATTTTTATATTTCGGAGCGGTTTAAGTTAGTTGCTTGTTATCCGAACTGGAAGAGTTCTCTCTGGTTTTAATCCCAGGGTATAATTGTTAGTTTCTATTGATATTTACTTGACTTACCTTAAAGTGGCTGCGATGACGAGTACACAGACAAAGTTCATCCTTCCTTCCCGTCTATTGGATTGGAATGATAACCGAGTAATCTATTTCTATCGCGTGTTAAAATACGCCCGTGTATTTTGCGAACAAAACCCCACACTTAGCACCAGAAAATGTTACGTGTGAGGGTCGATGGAACACATATGCCAAAGATAAAATTAATTAGAAATGGAAGTCTTCTGCAACCGAAAGTTTTGAAAAAAGTTAAATATGTATTCAATAGGACGAGCGCTTTTGATAGTATTTCGGAAATTTTTGTTCATGGAATTCGAAACTTTCAATCATTTTGTACAAATATTGAAGATTTTATTAAATCTTCAAGTCCAATTTCCTTTTTAAAGAGAATATTTGATTATAATCAAACTGGAAATTTTTCAGCGCTGTATAAAAATAGATTACTTATTTTACTAGAGATTGCATACGTTGAAGAAGGGCAAACTTTTTGTCGTCAGAAAATAGATGGATACTTTAATGACTTAATTGGGGATTTTTACAGCATAATTGAAACTGTAAATTGCTCTAATTGTTCTAAATAGATGATTAATCATAATCTAATTACTTCCAAATTATTAAAAATTTCGGAAATTCATCTGGAAAATAAAATGCTATCACAGTTATTGTCTGACAAAATAAAAATACGGATTTGTAACAAATGTTTAAACCCAGCACAAACATCTTACGAATTTAAAAGTTATTTAGCTATTTATACTGAAGAAGAAAATCTCAGTGTGAAATTAAATAAAATTCAAGACATAATCAATATTGAAGAAAAAAATTACTTTCTTGCTAGCGTGATAAGTCATATTCAACCTCAATCTAAGTATAGACAAATACACTACATTGCTTACAGTAGAACTAACTCTGGGAATTGGAAAATATATGATGATCTAAAAAAAAGTGTCATCAACCAATGGTAATATTGAAGTGAAAATAGCGATACTATTGTATATTTATGATAAAAATTAAAATTATTAAAGCATCTATACAAATTAAAATTTGTTTCTATGAATAATTGGATTACGAAAATAAAAAGATTAAAAATAATACAATTTGTACATTTATTTGGATCTCTTTGTCTAATTCTTAATTACACACACAACTTTCTGATTACCTTGAGGTCCTGTAATATTCGACAGTTTTTGCAGAGGCCTTCTAGAAAGCATCGCAGATAAAAGTAGGATCAATATCTGTCTGGAGCAGACGTCCCACAGCTTCCAAAAGTGTTCCAGCAATCACGATAACACTTGTGGTTCCATCGCTAGCTTTGATATCTTGTGCTCTGGACAACTCTACCAACTGAAAGACTGAATTGAATTAGCTAAAGAAGCATACTGGGATTGAGAATATTTTTTCTTTATAATAGAGCGAGTGATAACCATTTTTGCAGCTGGGTGCATACATAACATTCATCTCCTTCAGGATAGATGCTCCGTCATTTGTGATGGTGACCTCACTGTTATCAGCCTGGATCATTTTGTGCATTCCCCTGGGTCCCACACTGGTTCTGATGGCATAGCTGACAGATAATAAATAAAAATAAAAATCAATATAGCAAACCAAATCGACAAGGATTCAATGACTTCATCAAAGAGTTTCTGACTTTATTCATGGTGTGTGACTCTTTGTGCAAGTTATAAGCAATGTACGAAAAAAAACACAGAGATAAATTCCAGACAAAAATACATACCTTTAGTAGCATTAATGTTGCTGAAACAAGAGAGAAGTCCGGGAACTAGATTATTCTGTTCCTATAAAAGAGAATATGTACAAAAACTTTATACTACTTAGTACTGCTTAAAAAGTTGATTTCAATTCACAATATTTAATAACCGTTTTGCTTCTCATTTATTTTGATAAATTTCATAGAAATACAAAATGATTAATCAATTAATATCAGGTGAGACTAGTATCAGCAGCAATTATTTGAGAACTATTGAAGCGACTAGTATCAGCAGCAATTATTTGAGAACTATTGCGCCAGAACTATTTGAATTTGTCAGAAAAAGGATAGTGAAATTTAGAAATTTTTAGATCAAAGAACTTACTTGTATTGTTGCGGTCCATTAAGTTTTGCGTCGATTGCGTCTATTTTCCTGCTATATATGACGTATCCTATTTTGGCTCTCTTTCCATTTGTAAGAGCCACGTGTTCTGTTGCTCCGTATTTTTGAAAATCCGTGTTGAACTCTCTTTCAGTTGTGTCAGGTGGTGCGATGACGTATAGTTTCGTGTTGTTGTCTGGGTCGACTGTCCATCGTTGCCGCTTCTGCTGTGGTTGTTGATTCTCCTGTACAATTGTAATCTCCTTCTCTTGTTTCTCTGTCTCTGTCTGCTTCTCTTTCATTTGTGTTGCTTGTTGTACTATGCGGTGATACGCCCAGTTGGGTGCGTATGCGGGGTCTGTTTCTCTCATTGCTCTGTGTGCACTGTCCTTGTTCCTGTACTGTATAAAAACTGTGTAGCGTCTGTCTTTGTCATTTGGTTGTGTTCGTCGCATGTATGTTATCTCTCCGTATTTCATAAATATTTCTGTTAGTGATTGTCTGTCTTGTGTCCGTGGTGCTCTTATGCAGATGGTGTCAGTTGCTCGCACTCGTTCTATTGTCTGTGGTGTTTGTCCTTGTGCTTGTTCTTGACGTCTTTGTATGTCTTCGTCCGTTCGTTGTATGAGGCGCTTGTACAGGTTGGTCACTTTTAGCGCGTAATTCTTCATTTCGTACCATGTCGATATACCTTTAATGTCGTCTGCTGTCGTTGCGTAGTGTTCTGTGTTGCACGGTCCGTATTGTCTAAAGAGTGCTTCTCCATCGATTTTCATGCCTCCGTATGTGGCTGTAAATGTGTGGGAGTCTGTCAAGTTCACTTTTATTAATTTAACATTGTCTTGCGGGCCGTATGTAGAGTGGTGTTTGTCTCTGTCGTTGTTTTCGTTACGTCCTCGTCCGAATCAGTGCTTGTGTCCTCAGTTTTGTCAGTGCTTGTGTCCTCTATTTTGTCAGTGATGCTACTGCCACTGTAGGTGTCCGTGCTCGAGCTGTCTGAGTCCGTTGTTTCGTCCTGTTCTTTGACTGTCATTGTATTTTGTTTAGCTGTCTCGTATCTGTTGATTAGCGTTGTTGCATCTGTCTTTGTCCTGAATCTAATTGTAAGTGTTGCTGCGTCTTCTTTTGGTGCCTGGTGCATCACTCGAAATTGGATGGTGTTATTAGGTCCGTGTGCGTTTAGCACTTTCATTGCTGGTTTAAAGACTATTGGGACTTGGTCCATTACCTCGTCGTAAGACATTTCGGTGACGACGCTTGTCAGTACTTGGTCCATTTCTGCGAAACAACAACAAATAGAAAAATAAAATAGAAAGAATGATCAAATGTCTTAAATTGGGGTTAGGTTGAATAATTAATGGTTACATATGTGTGTTCATTCATTCATTCTCTCATTCACACATGTTAATTGGTCCCATTTCATTGCTTACTTTTCCTAATCTATAATCATATCGTTATCCTTTAAATCGTCGTCTATTACTTTGAGGGTCTCGGGTATTTCGGATTTATATTGATTCTGATCATCTCCGTTGGCATTGGTGGGGTTGCTGGTTATAGGATTTTCTTCTTTAATTTGTTTCTGATTTTCCAGTCTCGCTATTTGTTCTTTCAATTCCAATATGGTCTCTTTTAATGGCTGTAGTTCGTCTAGAGGGGCCTCGTCGGCTAGTTACATCATGCAAGCTGTATATTTCTGTTTCTATCATCTTTTTGCATTTTTCGTGGAATTTAGTGGTGGTATTTCCTTGTGCGATACGTGGGAGTCTTCTTGATTCTGCAAACGTTGCTTTGTATGTTGGGTCACTTTCTTCTTTAGCAATTCTGGTTTCTTCTTCTGTGAAGTATTGCACATATCAATACGCTAGTCGTCCTTTTCTATCTCTGACCGTTTCATAATAGGCTCGGGTTCCAAATTGCGCAAATTGTCTGAAGAACATCTCGTCCTTTTCTCTATCATTTCCGTCCCAAGGGAGTAAACAAAACAATCTGTTTCTGATTGGTTGCGTCGTTGGGTTTACCACGTGGATTTCAGATCTAACTGTTGGTTCCTCGTTCGGAGTTAGGTCGATTAATGCTCCTGTCGGCACTCTGAGATTGGAGTTTGTTGCTGGTCCTTGGTACGGCGCTGTTCTTCTGCTGTTTCTTTTGAATTTGTTCTGCTTTGCTAATAATGATCTGAGTTCGTATGCTCTCTTTGTTTCTCTTTCTGATCCAAACGATATGGTAATTTTCTTGGTTTCTCGCTCGTATTTGTGTTTTTCTACATAAGCATTTTGCGGTTCTCCTATTTTCTCAAATTCTTTTACTATATTCGATAGTGGAATGTCTACATCACAGAACATTCATATGGTGGTTCTTGGTCTCGATTCCATTCTGTTTCTCTTCCTTTTTTTGTTTTCTTCTGTAATTAGATTATGTTATCGTTATTAACAATTTTTGACTATGCGTTGTTCGGCTATATACAAGCTTCCTGTAAAAACTCATGCTTAAATTTTGGTCAAAATTTTGGTAAACTATAAGCATTCTGATTCTTGTTTTGGCAATAATAATATTTTTCTGGTGATTTTTGAGGTTTCACTTTCAAGGGTTTCGCGATCTAAATGCGGGGTATTGGGGTTTTCGCGAGTGATTGAGATATTTTCGAGTTCGACTTCTTCATCTTTTGGGATGAGTTTTCGTCCCTTGTCATTTCTTTTGGGTGGTGGGTGGGCATGTCTTCTATTGAGACATTAGCATTTGCCTAAACATTTCATTTTTATGATTATTGCTACTATTATTACTATGATTGCTAATTGGATGGTCACGCTTCCGTATAGTGTTGTGTCATTACAATAGCTTTTTGTCGATCATTTGCGTATTGTTGAAAGGGAATAAAAATGAAATTTGAAAGTGTAGCATCAGTGTCAGTCTCTTACATAAATCTATCCTGCCTATTCTGTCGTACCATTTGTTGGAGAAACACGTTGCTAGGACGAGCGAAGCTACAACAAAATATATAGGAGTTGCTTGAGGGGTTCCCTGACCGAGATTGACGTCTAAACCATTTTCCACAACTTTCCCGCTTTAACAACAAGTAAGTTCTTTGATCTAAAAATTTCTAAATTTCACTATCCTGTTTCTGACAAATTTAAATAGTTCTGGCGCGATAATCAGTTATACTGATCTCCCCCGTATGGGAGAGTTAATGAGCAATCGCGGTATACAAAATAATCTAATTGTTAGCCGGTGAATTAAGTTTTACCCTATCAAAACTGGGGGTACGTCCGGGATTTAGCTCAATTTTTGTCGAGCAGCGGAACTGTTTGATTTTGTACAATTAATATGGAACAATTAGTGTGGATGTTTGAATGATTCAAGAGAAAGTGTGAAATCTACATAAGTGCGCGTACACAATAAAACATTATTGGGGAGAATTCATGAATGCATAAATAAAAAAAACAAAAAAAAGGAATTTCAAGTACTAGGAACGTACGATCTTCGATAGAGATTTGAAACCCGAAACGCGCGCAAGCACACAAAGACGCCGTGACGTCACCGTAGCTACGCAACGGGTGAGACACGCGGAAACGCCAGTGATTTCAAATAAAATTTTTTTATTTATTCCTTCGTTACCCCTATAATTAATAAGTTTTCAGTAAACTCAATGGAGACTAGGAGAGGTGCACAAACAAAACACGACGCAATAATTCACACAATATCTTTTCTCACATCAATAATTGTTGTACACTCAATACACAAGCAGTTTGACGCATCCTGCCAGACATTGCATAGTGCCAAAACTACTC
>QLSS01000450.1:48959-70710 GCA_024372645.1 Trichomalopsis sarcophagae
CGTAGCTACGCAACGGGTGAGACACGCGGAAACGCCAGTGATTTCAAATAAAATTTTTTTATTTATTCCTTCGTTACCCCTATAATTAATAAGTTTTCAGTAAACTCAATGGAGACTAGGAGAGGTGCACAAACAAAACACGACGCAATAATTCACACAATATCTTTTCTCACATCAATAATTGTTGTACACTCAATACACAAGCAGTTTGACGCATCCTGCCAGACATTGCATAGTGCCAAAACTACTCCTTTTACACACAAAACTCAAATTAATTTATTCACTTAATACACAACATACAGTTATTTAATGCGCACACATCAAAATCATTTCACTCGAAACATTGACACTTGGTTAAATTTTGAATAATCACGCACAACTGAATCAATATTTCAAACACAAAATTCAAAATTACACTTCATATTGTCTTTTTAGATTTTTTTTTTTTTTGTCACCTTAACACTGTAACCAATCACTCTCATTACACTGCACAAGTTTCTTTGGTACCAACACATTTGGTTTATAAGCATAGGGGTGGGCCCGTTAGGAGTTTACTCGTGGTCCAAAAAAAATACCCAAAATCTGGTCGACAAGCAACACTAGTGTGCACTGGCAAGTGATCGCCAGAAGCCAAGCCAGAGCCTTCACGAGGCTGATGCGTAGAGTGCAGAGCTCCGGGTTCCACAAAGGAGAAATCTGGCCTCCTGCACTCAAAACAACCAACTCTGGTGTTGAGACGCCAATCGAGACCCTATAAACATTTAAAATCATTAATATTATGTGTATTTATGGTTTAGATCATAATTAATATTATATTTTGTCCACTGATNCTTTTACACACAAAACTCAAATTAATTTATTCACTTAATACACAACATACAGTTATTTAATGCGCACACATCAAAATCATTTCACTCGAAACATTGACACTTGGTTAAATTTTGAATAATCACGCACAACTGAATCAATATTTCAAACACAAAATTCAAAATTACACTTCATATTGTCTTTTTAGATTTTTTTTTTTTTTGTCACCTTAACACTGTAACCAATCACTCTCATTACACTGCACAAGTTTCTTTGGTACCAACACATTTGGTTTATAAGCATAGGGGTGGGCCCGTTAGGAGTTTACTCGTGGTCCAAAAAAAATACCCAAAATCTGGTCGACAAGCAACACTAGTGTGCACTGGCAAGTGATCGCCAGAAGCCAAGCCAGAGCCTTCACGAGGCTGATGCGTAGAGTGCAGAGCTCCGGGTTCCACAAAGGAGAAATCTGGCCTCCTGCACTCAAAACAACCAACTCTGGTGTTGAGACGCCAATCGAGACCCTATAAACATTTAAAATCATTAATATTATGTGTATTTATGGTTTAGATCATAATTAATATTATATTTTGTCCACTGATTCGAACAATGCCAAAGGTTTTGTGTAAGAGACCCATTTTTGCACACGTTTACTGGTACAAATTTGTGTAAAGCGCATAAGTTAATAAGGAGCACATAACAAAATATTGTTTGAAGTAGAAACGACAAAACTTAATTAAAAACACATTGGAATTATTTAATTCAAACCAGGCATGAACATGTAAGGTGTCTAATCTAACTCTGTTAAACTATTTTTGGTCATAACTATTGATAAAGGAAATTTTGAATAAATTAATGTAAAATCTAAGGGTTTAAGTGTAGACATACCGTTTACAACCAAAAAGGATGAATAAAGATTAATAATAATTGTTTAGAAGTGACAATTTACCCCCGCACGCGACAATTTTTCAATGCAAGCAGCAGTTAGAGAATTGCTTATCGGTTTTATTGCACAAAAAGCATTGACTATTAATTAGGAGGGAATGTAAATGTCAAAGTTATAAAGTTTTACATTATTATTGCAAAGCACAGGAGAATTTTTGAATATAAACACACGGGTCTGATTAAAAACTACAATTTTTGAGACTTGTACATATTTGCATCTCTTCCAATATTAAGACCGAGCATATAGTTGAGTCATTAAATAAACCGACAATAAATTATTATTAGTCAAGAAAAGAGAAGAGAGAGAAAAGGTATCTGCTTACACAAAAGATATCCATGACATCATACTAAGTCAGCATTGTGCTTCTTGATCTTGAGTATCTTTATGAAAGTCGAAGCTATGAAAGACAAAACAATTTTACACAAAGCAACAGTTCTCGGGTTGCTTGCAAAAGGAATACAATATTCATTTAACGCAAAAAGAAAGACTTGTCTGAATCAGCAAGAGAGTTGCAACTGCAATATTGGGAGTAGTCAATGAATTTTCGACCCATATTGGAATACGGCGACAGCACACACATATACCTTTTCAATCAAAGGACACGACAAAACCACACGCAACGCGAATATTGCAAAACTTTCAGCAACAATTCGACGGATAAACACACACAACGGGACACGAGATAACAGCTGACGTACGCAAGCAGACTCGACTAGGGAGTTTAACTATAGCGCAAAGTCAGGCGCGAAGCGGTGCCACACCCAGTCGAGTAACTAGGCCAGAGAGTGAGCGGACGCCATCTTGAGAACGGCCGAGCGCGCGCGCGGAATTTGAATTTGAAACTGTACATTGAAGCATTTCGGGAATATACACGGACGATAAATAACTAATCAAATTGCTAAAAATCATTAGTGCTTAAATTCAAGGATTATTAACAATATAAAAACACGTTTATCTGAATTTTGTTTTTTGACAATACGCAGAACTTTAAAACAGATTGAAACTATAATTCGTTCACAAACTTATATATAATATAAAATTGATCGTTTGCGCGAATACAAAAATTAACTCTATCTTTACCATTAATTATTAACTAATTAATTTCGAAACCGAGTTTTGAAAATTTATTTTTTTTTTTTGCTCTCCACAAAATTAACCATTGTTTATCTTTCGTGGTTCAACAAGTCAATTAGAACATTTTAAGAATTATTTTTAGAAATTTATCTAGCCTGAATTTTTATGCTTTTCCCATCGTTTCAAAAGGTCCACAATTTGATGACTCTTGTCGGACAGATCAACTAGGTCCGGCCGCGGCACGCATATGCGAAACTAACCAATCATTATTATTGTTATTGATTATTATAATTATTAGGAGTCCCTATAATTTTTTTTTGGCCATAATGTTTCTATAATTTAGTTTAGTTAACATACGGGAGACCCACATTATAATTTTTCCCCATAAGTATCATTCGTGACAAGAAATATACAAGCAGGGCATAAGCATATTGGGCAATAAATAAGAATTTGGTTTATTGAGAAATAGGGAAAATTCAAGAATATCGTACACAGATATTGTTATGGATTATTAAGCAGTATATTTAGAAAGACAAATAATTTATTTAGAAGACAAGTGACACATTCAACATGCCTGACGAAAATAGTGCGGGTGATCAAACGGCTGCCGCGCTAGCCACTACAATGGCTAATAGTTTTGCGCTTATGAATTGCATACGCGGCATTCCAAGTTTTGATGGAAGGCACACCAAACTGAGAGACTACATTCAAGATTTGAAGAATGCAAATGAATTGGTCACTAACGACATCAGGCCACAATGTATGCGGAATGTGCTGCAAAGAATAACTGGACCAGCGAAAAAGAGTTTGAATAATAAAACCATAACAACAATAGATGAACTGATTAAGCATTTAAAATAGAGATTTGATCCAGGAAGAGACTTCAGCTATTACAACACACGCATACAAACGCTGAGAATGAAACAAGGCGACACAGTTGGAGATTTCTATGACGAATTGAATGTGCTATTGAGCAGTGCCAAAAACGCTCTAAAAGAAGAAAAGGGAGAAGAAAACCTTGACAAAATGATGGAACCACTAGAAATGTTAGCAGTTGACATATATATAAAAGGATTGCCAGCAAACTTATCCGAACGAGTAGACATAATCAGACCTAAAAATCTGCAAGAAGCATACGAGGAGGCTGTACGATTGGAATCACGCATGGAAGCAAGGATCATACCAAATCCAAGGCATCGAATAACTAGAAATTATTATAATGGACACAACTCTTATAATAATAGATATGGAAATGGAGGTGGATACAATAATAGAGGACAAGAAGGATACAGAAGCCAGAATAGATATGACGAGCGAAATGACAGAGAACAGAACTACATAGGTTATGTAAATGAACAGGAAGATTATATGGGGTATGTAAATCAATCCGAACACAGAGAACCTTCAAATAATTACGGAAGAAGTAACTATCATCAAAACAACTACAACCGTAACGGGTATCAAAGAGGTAATGGTAATTATAACAATTATGAGTTATAATAATTATCCAAATAATTGGAGAGGCGGCAATGGAAGAAACTATCAACAAAATGAAAACGATAGAGAGAATTTAAACTCTCAAGGGGCTCGTCATGGAGAAAGAATGACGAGCCAGGAAGAAAATCAGGGCCAGAGACAACAGCAGGACCCAGATCAACACAAATACCAACAACAGATGCAGAACTACAATCAAGGGAAACAAAACCCGAATCAGAACAGCCAAAACAACTACGGAGCACAGAGAGTACCGGTAATGACAATCCTAACAAAACAGCCCGGATTTCTAGAATGTGTTTAGCCAACTGCACGGGACCTGAAGAGTTTAATTGGGAAAATGATGAACCAACAGCAGTGAAAATACGAGTGCCAGAAGGGACCACTAAACCATGGATGACCTACATGATAGACAATGGAGCAACGGTAAATTTAGTGAAATTAGGGTTCATAGACGACAACATGCCGATAAACATGCAAGATGTACGATGGCTTGGAGGGATTACTGCGGAAACAGTGCCAACTCTAGGATCTGTTTATCTACTCATCAAGAATAGTCCAGTAAAATTTCACATAGTTAGAGACGACTTTCCAACACCACACGATGGATTACTAGGAAGAAACTACTTAAAGAAAGAAGAAGCTGTCATCTCTTATCACAATAACGCTCTGATGGTGAGCGGAGATGTAATGCACCCAATGCCATTTTTGGGGCGAGAAAAGGAATACAGAGAGCAAGAAAAAGAGCACACAATCCCTACAAATCAAGCGACATACTACAAGTTGAGGAGAGAAATAGTAACAAAGAATCATTCAACGTGAACGCTTCAGAGAACGCAGACGTACCCATGAAAACAAAACATATTATAAAAGCCAGAACGAGACAAGTTGTCAGAATCAATTTAATCAAAACTGAATTGAAAGAAGGATATATACCCAGAATTGACGTAGGAAACAAAGACGTGTTCCTGGGAGAAGGAGTAGTAATTAATGATAACAACACATGCAAAATGCTAGTAATAAATACAAGTGAACACGATGTTACCATAGAAGTTGATGCCAAAGAACTCATACCGTTCGAGACTGAACCAGAATTTTTAGAAGAGCTAGATAGTGATTTTAACAGCGAAATTATAGTCGATAATATTAAGCGGTTAGAGAAAGTGAAAGAAGCTATTAGAAGAAACCACCTGAATAAAGAAGAAATAAAAATTGTAGACCGTATTATACAGGATTATTTAGACAGATTTCTATTGCCTGGAGATAAATTACCATGCACAGACATGATTCAGAACCACATCCAACCAGGAAGACGATATACCAATAAACACAAAACAATACAGACATTCTCCGAAACACAAACAAGTGGTTAGAAAAAGTGTAGAAAATAAGTTACGAGAGAGAATCATTAGAGAATAAAATTCGCCATGCAACTCGCCAACATGGATAGTACCCAAGAAACCCGATAGTCACGGAAACCCAAGATGGAGAGTGGTGATTGATTTCCGAGAACTCAACAAAAAGACAATCAGAGATGCTTACCCTCTACCCAACATCGCTGATATAATGGATCATTTGGGAGGAGCCACATATTTTTCCATTTTTGATCTTGCAAGTGGTTTTCAACAAATACCAATGGCCCCAGAAGATTGTTACAACAATTCACAACTATAAATGGACACTACGAATATACCAGAATGCCTGAAGGATTGAAAAATGCAACGGCTACATTCCAACGACTAATGGAGAAGGTACTCAGAGGTTTGCAAAACATAGAGATGTTAGTCTATTTAGACGACATAATAGTATATAGTAAAGATCTTCAAGAACACCAACAAAGAATCAGAAATCTTATGGAGAGACTCAGATATGCGAAATTAGTATTGCAACCAGACAAAATAGAGTTCTTTAGAAGAGAAGTCGGTTTCCTAGGACACATTATAAGCGCTAGAGGCATAGAGCCTAATCCAGAGAATGTAGTCGCCATCGCAAAGCTTGCCACACCCAAAAATGCGAAAAATGTAAGAGAAGTACTCGGTATGTTTGGTTACTACAGAAAATACATAAAAGACTTTGCAAAAATCGCAAAACCTCTCAACGACTTATTGAAGAAGAATGTGAAATTCGAATGGACAGAAGAGTGTGAAAATAGTTATCAGCAACTAAAAGAATGTTTAATGAAAGAACCAATTCTACAATTTCCGGACTTTGATAAAGAATTTACATTAACTACTACTCCTATATGCCTTGCACCAATTTAGACCATATTTGTTATGTAGAAAATTCACGCTAGTAAGCGATCATGAACCACTGAACTGGATGTATAGCTGAAAAGATCCAGGACAAAGATTAATGAGATGGATGTTCAGATTTACCGGATATGAATATACCTTTAAATATAAACCAGGCAAGTTGAATAAAAATGCTGATGCACTATCACGAAACCCGTCAGAAATGACTGAAGAAGAAATTAACAAGAACCTACCTAACATCAAAGTCATGATCATAGAAGAGAAACAAAAGAAACAAGAAAAATCATCAACAAGCGCCACGATATCATCCAAGGCAACAACGCAAGCACGAACTGGAATACAGTCAACGTTTGATATAACGAATAAACCTAGAGGAAGAGGGAGACCAATAGGCTCCAATACTAATAAAGAAGCACCTAAGTTGGATCACAGCGTAATAGCACAAAGAACTAGAGCAAAACGCAAGCAAACACAAAGTCCAGTAGGGCAGTACATCAAGCAGGGCGCAATACCAAAAGCACCCAAAACGGCCATATTGGGAAGAAAAACAAAAACAGAAAAGGCAGTAGAGACGGAAGTATCAACATCTAAAGCCGCTATCGTAAAACAAAGAAAAGTTCCCGAAAGTTCAAGTGATGCAGACTCAGATACATCAATGACAGTCAATCCATCCAGAAGATCTTGACAACAGAAGGAGAAACACAAGACGAAGAAGTGTTTTCTTCAGGAGAATGCCAAGACAAAACCATAAGCAACATCGCCATAGAAGTGAGCGCAGTAGAAACATCCCAAAACGAACAAAATACCGAAGAAGAGTCAATAGATAACCTATCTATTAAAACAACCTTGACGAGAGAAGAAGTAGAAGAAGCAAGTAAATGGTTTGAAGAAAGCTTGAAAAGATATGAAATGGATAGAAGTACCAATACAACTGAATCAGACACGGAGATAGAGATACAATTGAAAATACCCTCGCACTTCTCAGATGATGATCATGTACCAGATGAAGTGCGCAGAGCAATTTACACATCAGATCCAAGATTTTACACAGATGAAGAAGCGGATGTGGATGATGTACTGAGAGAGAGTGTTCGATAATTAATAAAACGAGCACAACGAAAACTACAAGAGACATCAAACAAAGATGATACAGGGAACGGATCAGACGTTGAACGTGTAACTGACATAATAAGACCACCACCAAGAAGAACACTCTCAGTAACGCCAACAATAAATAGCGGCAGTCCTACAGCCAACAGCACGCCGAGAGGTAAAATCAGAAATCGATAGAAACTAGGAGTGTTAAGTGAAATAGAGGTAGAAGAAGGATCAATAATAGATATAAGATTTTCAAAACCACCTGAAGTGACAATGCCTTTTCTCCTTCCCACACCACCAGACATGGAACCACTAAACAAAGACCACACTGCAGCAAGAAACGATCATGAATCGGAGGATGCCGTGACACACATAACCAAGGAATTCAAGAAAATTCCTCACAATATAATCACCATAAGAAAATGCCTCACGCACAAAAGAGACAACATTGTTCACTTCCTATCAGCAGACTGTGACAACACGTGGTCCGTGACTAGACTACTAGTAGAGATTGGAGCCATAGATTTAATTAAAATCAAAAGTAGAAAGCCGAAAATAGGACAAGTCCTAGTTACACCATTCAAAAAGCACCACATATTCACAGTAATAATAAAAGACAGATATTTCAATGTAATCAAAATGGAAGATCTGAATAGAACGCTCCAGAATCTAAAAGAAACACTCGTCAACAAAAAAATCAAAAGCTTCGGAGTGGACAGAAAAAGGGGACATATTAGACCAATTGGACTCACCAGCCACCTTAGAGATGATTTACAAACATTTTCACCAAAGCGGAATAAGAGTGACAATGTGTTACGGGAAAGCAGAAGTACCAGCTGAGAAACACAGAAAAGAAATAATCAGCCACCTTCACGACATTCTGACCGGAGGACACAAGGGAATCAATCAAACTTATCAAAAAATAAGGGAACGATATTATTGTCCAAGAATGAGGAATGATGTTCAGGACTATATCCGAAGATGCACAAGTTGCCAAGAGCAGAAAATAGAGAGATTAAAGACAAGAGAGCCAATGATAATCACGTACACTCCAATAGAAGCATTTGACAAAGTTTCAATCGACACAGTTGGAAAGCTCAAAATGACTCCAAGAGGCAACTGTCACCTCTTAACAATGCAATGTAACTTAACGAAATATCTAATAGCCATACCCATCAAGAACCTCAATGCTACCACAATAGCTGATGCACTAGCAAAGTATCTCATTTGCCAGTTCGGAGCACCAAGAGCTATACTCTCAGATAGAGGTACCAGTTTCCTCTCCAACATAGTCGAATCGCTTCTCAAATTGTTCAAAATTAATTATCTTACAACTTCAGGGTACAGACCGCAAACAAATGGATCGCTAGAAAGAAGCCATGCCCCACTTATAGAATTTATTAGAATATACTCCGAAAGATACGACGATTGGGACCATTTAACTCCATTTGCGATATTTACCTCTAACACTAGCGTGCATGCAGCCACTAACTTCACCCCATTCGAACTAGTTTACGTACGAATAGCGCGTTTCCTGCTGAGAATACCGTCTGATGAAAAATTAAAAACATATAATGTTTATATGCGTGACTTAGTATTAAGGTTAGAAGAAATGAAAATCTTAGCAGGCGAAACCCAAATAGCGAACAAGGTTAAGACAAAAGAAAGATATGATAAAAAGATTAAAACATTTAAGGGTAAAGTAGGTGGATATGCGAGACTAATGAATGAACCCCGTGTAAGTAAATTCGACGCTTATAGAAATAATCCGCTGAAAATAATCGAGCTTCTAGGTAGGAAAAATGTCATTTTAGAATACCCTAACGGCAAACGTATACGAAAACATATAGACAAACTAAAACCAGTAGAGGATAAGCCCGATGATGATGATTCAAATTCCCTCGACTAATCAATAATAATGTTACAGGATGAGAATTTTAAACATTTTAATAATATTGCTTAACCTACTCAACGAGAGCAGATGCGAACCCGTATACCAGATAGAATCTCTAAACCCCAATCCTGGAATATATTTTGAAAAATTGAACGTGATTAGAATAAAAAGAGCAACATGGAAACTCAACATCTACATCAAAGTGGAAGACTTCATGCAGTCATTCAGAGCAAGAAATTCGTACAAAGAAGTATTTCAAACCTGTAAAACCATAATCGAAGAGAGAAAGTGCCGACACGCTTTAGCTATCGACCTACTAGAAATAAAAGAGCAAGAATTGACAAACATCCAAGAAACAATAAAAGAAACGATAGCAACTCTAGGACACACCCAATACCCAACGGCGCGACATCCACGAAGCATCAGGGCAAAAAGACTAGTGCCATTAGGCATAATAGGAAGCATAAGCAACAGCTTGTTTGGACTAGTCACCGACGACGAAGTAGAAAATATAAACAAAAATATAGACCAGCTTTTCGAAGATCAGACCAAAATAATACATCTGATAAACAGAAATTCTCACATAATCTCAACAAAATTCGAAGAATTATACAACATAACCAGCAACCACCACAAAGTGTTACAAGGATTTGAAAGAGAAGAAAAGGAAGAAATGAATTATCAGGTCGAAATAATGATATATGTAAAACGATTGGAGTCAACACTAGACCACGTCATCAAAAGCAATGAGAAGCTACTAGCAATTTTACAAAAGCTAAAAGAAGGAAAAATGCACCCAGAACTCATGAAACAAGATGTGCTCCATCAAATGAACATGGACGTAAAAAGAGTGAGTCGAGACTTAGAATTCCCAATACCACCAGAGCACATGAGAGCAGAAGAGTTAGCTAAAATATCGGACATCGATGCCATACACCAAAACGAACGGACGCAGGCCGTGCCACATTTACCATTGGTAGATCGAATGCCATACCAATTGTACAGGATGCATCCAATCAATGTGCCACAAAATATGAAAAACGAAACAATAGGTCAAGCCTTCATAAAACTATCCCATGAATACATAGCTATCAGCTACGATCACACGAGACACATCAAATTCAATGAAGAACAGAGATAAACGTGTATCACAACACACTATGCAGACATATGCCCGATCCTAGGAGCACTCAGAAATGTACCCGAATCCAGAGACTGTGAGATAACATTACTTTTAAATCCCAGTCAGAATGCAATCAATCATTGCGACATACGATACAGGATGAACATGCAGACACAATGGACGTATTTAGAATATGACAAATCATGGCTCTATTCCACGACCGGACCAGAAACATTAAATATCATATGCCAAAACAAACACGAAACCAAAATAACAATAAAGGACAAAGGAATTTAGCACGTAGCTCCTACTTGCATAGCAATAACCGCAGAAGCCACGATAACTGGAGAAATCACCAGGAACACAGAATACACCTATTTGTACAAACCAGATATAAACCTCAAAATAACAGATATTTATCTATCCCTAAATAAAGAAGACAGCGACATGGAAGTCCATAGCTTGGAAACAACAAAGTTGTAAACTCCCCACACAGTTAATAATGACGGAAAATCGTTTGTTGTGTTTTTTTTTATTACTTGTTGTTAAAGCGCGAAAGTTGTGGAAAATGGTTTAGACGTCAATCTCGGTCAGGGAACCAGTCAAGCAACTCCTATATATTTTGTTGTAGCTTCGTTCGTCCTCGCAATGTGTTTCTCCAACAAGGCATACTCCAACAGACAGAATAGGAAGGATAGATTTACGTAAGAGACTGACACTGATACTATACTTTCAAATTTTATTTTTATTCCCTTTCAACAATACGCAAATGATCGACAATAATCTATTGTAATGACACAAATTAAGAAAAATGAAATGAGACTCAGAATTTAGATTCAAATACTCGATTGAAATAACTTATGTTTAGTCGCGAACACAAAGGAAGAAAACTCAAATTTAGAAAATGAATCGGACGTCTGTACTCCAGACGATTACACACTGGAATGAAGATTGGGGGAGGCGACGCTGAAGAGAGAGCGTAGAAACTTTCTCCCACGCAGGGTGCTTATTTCTCCTCTCTTCGCACTTCAGCTTAGCCGCGCTCTTTGTCTTATGCATTAGACCTTATGGGCCTGTGCTATGGTCAGCGGCTAAACTAGGGCGTCGACTGTGCACGCGCGCTTTAGCCGAGGGAGGAGAAGTTTGTTGATAGTTTCGGGTACATTCCTTGAGGCTTAGTTAAGCGTCGAAGTTTCTGGATTTTCTTGATGTCTTGTGTAATTTTTATATAATGTTTATGAATGATTTATCCAGGAACTTCGTCACTTAACAAGGGATATACGTCAGTAGGTAGCTTATATACAAGTAAACCCCCCATGACTATACAAACGAATTTATAAACACTATCAGTTCTAAAAACTTAAATATTAACAAATAATGTTTAAGCTTAAACAAACTTAATTTAAACTAAAGGCCACCCCACCTTTGCGATAAAAATATGCTACTTTCAATCATTCTGCTCCAACGACGTTTGTGGCGGGGCGGTCTACGTCGTTGCTCAGTATTCTTATGCTCCTGGGTTCGAGTACGGTATACGGCAAATTTTTTTTTCTTTTTTTTTCTACTTTCTTATACAATTCGCAGTATAAAATGCACAACCACAAGTTAATAGGGCACTATTTTAACCATTTTTATTTAAATTAGGTTCGTATAAGGGGCGTTGAAGTAAATCAGTAACACTGATTATATATGTTTTTGTATAAAAAACAATACAATTAAATACTTTAAAATAATTATACAAATTATATTTTACGTATAAATAGCTCTACTCGTTAGAATTGTAGCACGTATAATTTAATTGTATTGTTTTTAAAATTTAAATATAAAAATAAAAATTTTTTTTCAAATAAAAATGGCTAAAATAAAGTTCTATTAACTTGTGGTTGTGCATGTTATACTGCAAATTTTATAAGAAAGTAGAAAAAAAGAAAAAAAAAATTCGCCGGGTACCGGACTCGAACCCGGGAGCATAAGATCACTGAGCAACGACGTAGACCGCGCCACCACAAACGTCGTTGGAGCAGAATGATTGAAAGTAGCATATTTTTATAGCAAAGGTGGGGTGGCCTTTAGTTTAAATTAAGTTTGTTTAAACTTAAACATTATTTGTTAATATTTAAGTTTTTAGAGCTGATAGTGTTTATAAATTCGTTTGTATAGTCATGGAGAGGTTACTTGTATATAAGCTACCTTTTGACGTATATCCCTATGTGAAAATCGTTGTGTAGCTTTCTAATTGTTTTTTTTTAGTACACAAAGTGTTTTTCATGTTAATTAAGATGTTAACTAACAGAAAAGAGGCTGACGCAAAGCCTCGCCCTCCATCTTTTTCAAATTGCGCGCGAGTGCGGAGCGCCAATGAGAGCGTGGCCGCGGAGCAGGCCACTGCGCATGCTCCGGATCCGCGTACAGCAGAAGAGCAACTCTCGCAAAATGAACTATAGAAATTCATTTTCTACTCCGCGCGGTCTGAAGTGAGCCGCTTAGTGCGTTTTCTGCACTTCCGGTCGCCATCCCTGCGATCGACGGCTGATATGAGAGCAAGATTTAATGTAAATTTTTAATTAAACCTATTATAAATGTATGATAACTTTTTATATCAAAACTTTTTATATCAATTCTCATTTCGAAATTTGCATCCTAAAAACAGCTAAAAGCTTAAGCTTAAACTACTATATCCACGAATTTAAACTTAAGCCTTTTACTAAACCTTTGAATGGGAGCGATGATGATATGCAACTTTCACTTTTTATCTAGCAGAGATCTCGATGGTCGTGAGGATAAAGGCGTCGTCTGCTAACTTTTTGATTAGAGTTCAAATCCAATGCTCGATATTGACAAAGCAAATAAAAAAATCGAGCATTGAATTTGAACTCTAGTCAAAAAGTCGGCAGACGACGTCTTTATCCATCGAGATCTCTGCTAAATAAAAAGGGAAAGTTGCATATGATCATCGCCCCCATTCGGGGGTTTAGTAAACGGCTTAAGTTTAATTTATTGGTTATAGTAGTTTAAGCTTAAATTTTTAACTGTTTTATTGCATATAAAAAATTATCATACATTTAATAGGTTTAATTAAAAATGTATACATTAACCTTGCTCTCATATCAGCCGTCTATATTATTTTGCAATTCACTATAGTACCATAAGCCACCGACAGGAGCTCTGTTACTCTCTAGGCTGGCGGTTCTGCCAAGCGGACTTCGTCGGAAAAAGGGAGCCATTTGGAATAAGTAGGTAGTTTCAGTTTGGTCTCCTTCTCTGTTCCTCCATGAGTAGACGTCATCATAACCTTTTTAATTTCTGATGAATAAAACTTTGTTAAACAATTTAAATTATTTATAAACAGTTATGTAATATACATATATATATGCATATATATATATGTATATACTATTTTAATAATTAAAAACATTTGTATTTAATTAGCAATTAGCTGCCTTCTAAACCATCCATAATAATAATTAAAATTGTACTGGTTTCTTGCGTAGAAAACATTTTATAGCCTTATAAGTGAGAAAAAGCAACCGCTATATATTCAATACAAATATGCTACAAAATATATTTGATGATTTGAAGCGAATGAATAAACGTCAAGTAAGATGGCTATTTATACATCTTGTATTAAAAAGATTTTCATGAGTAATTTTAGTTGATTTTGGATTCAGTACAAATTGATCAGGAATATCATTTTATTTGCCTGCGATAATGAATACATTTTCATTCATACTTACAAATACATGTTTCGATGTTTGTCTCTCTAAAAATTGTAAACAAATGGTATGAAGATTTATATTATGTCAGGTGCAGGTATATGGGTATGCTGCCATAACCTGCACTTTTTGCTCACCTGTTTTTTAGAAAAATAATTCTTAAAGAAATTTTGTTTGTGTGCGACAGAACTAACCGTAATTAATATCAGTTAAATCCTCATTCGGGCTTCAACTATTTAAACAAAACTGTATCTAAAAATAGAGACTGACGGCGCACATCAGTGTGTACGTGAAATAAATATTTTACATATGCTACACCGGAAAATAATTTTCTGGATAATGTTTCGCATACACTACATATATTTGACTTGCGGGGACAGAGTGATTATTGCTTTAGAACAATGATAGTTGTACGAACACTTTTATACATACACCATGTTGAGAAGCTGCACGTTTTAAGTAGATTCAAAAGTGCTCTTCATTGCCCGGTACTAAAGAAAGTCTGAAGTAAAAATAAAGCTGATATAGAATTTTGGCCTTCGAAGTTGTATTACACCTAATGGAATTAATATCACTCAATTGCTTAAGTAAAGATATATCAACATAAGTCACGGTGTATGTATAAAAGTGTCCACAAAACTACCACTATGCTAAAGCAATAATAACTCAGAGTCCACACAAGTCAAAATAATAAAACCTAACCTCTACTTCCTTTTACCTATACAGTCTGTACAGATCTTGTGCTACTAAGTATATGCTCTTTTTGTAGCGCACGCAATGTCCTTCAGGTACACCTAATATAATATGAGTTTTAATCGCATTCACGAAAATATATGTAGCATACGCAAACAGCTCTGTAGCGTATGCAAATAGGTCTGTAGCGTACGCAAAAAGCTTTGTAGTGTACAAGACTTTTTCGCGTATGCGCTGACGTGCGCCGAGACAGTCTCCTAAAAATATTGCTATATATAAAGAACTTTGCTTGCAAAAAAATTTATAAAAAAAATATTCATGTATGTCTCAAAAATCATTGTACACAAGATTTATTAAATTAAAAATTTCCTCCAGTTAGTTTGAATCAGCACCAATAATAACTTTGTGATTCTCGATTTTCATTTCCTTTAACTTAAAAGGTTATATTATATGCAAGGTTATATGCAAGTTTGAAAGTTAATTATAAGTTCACAAACATAAAACAGTAATCGAACAGTGGCCATAAATACCAATGATGAACAATCAACAATTAATGCCACCAAAACAGGTTAATTTTCTTGACGTCAATTTCTAACTTATTAAAGTTAGTTATATAATTAAGTTATAGGGAGGCAGATCTAAAACTTTTTAATTTCACCACAAGACATCCGGTATTTCCAATGCTAATATAAACTAAGTCTGCTGTTTTTTATTTTTCTTAAAATTATTAAATGAACTAAGCACTGTGACTATATGCTACTGTACTCGTCATATTAATCAAAATCCATGTATAACAGTGAAATATTTCTTAGTAAAATAAGGAAGTTAAATGAGGTTTTCTGTAGTCACTAAAAACACTTGCGTGTATGTCTAGTGCCAGATAAAAAGTATAAGTTAAATCGACCTCTAATTTTAATAATTCATTTAACTACTGCTATCCTTTGCACTTAGCTTTTTATTTTAACTTTTATATAGAAAGTTATACTTAATATAAAAACCGCCTTGTTAGATTTGGCAGTTCATCCTGGTTGAAAATAATTAGGTGAATTTAGTATATGATATTGTTACATAATTTTATTACATGTTTTTATTACATGATTTTTATTCCCAAATATCCATGTAATAAAATCATATACTAAAATCATGTATAGTAAAAATATATAACAATATGATTTATGAAGTAAACAACACATATACATATAGCAAGGTAAAAGGTAGACAAAATGATAGAATATTTTGTAATGAAAATTGTACACATGTTTTTTTACATATTTACCATATTTTAATAATAATATAAATTAGGCCCAACAGATAAATATGTACAATTATTGGCATTTACAGAAATACATATTTTTTAATTCTATCAGTTTTAATAGCTATATCATCTTGAGAAATATATACAACTCTTTTTACAGATAAAAAATCTATTAAGAAATTCTTAGCATTTACAATATTACGTAGAGTCTGTCTAGGCGGCGTCATTTCGCGTACGCGAATACCCCAATTTGTACCCCTCTTTTCGTATGCGAATAGTCGGAAAACTGTTTCGCGTACGCGAAGAAAATTTTCCGCAGCACTTTTCCAAGTCACTCTCGCGCGACAAATGACACAAATCTCACCCTCGCGCGCGACGCGCAAAATTTGTTATTCACGTGAAAATACTTTTTACATAACCACTAAGTTTATGATCTACTATCTACTTATGATCAATACTGGCATAAGATGAGAGAGCTTCAGTGCTCCCATGTTGCACGATGTACGTTGTACAGTGTAAGCGGGGCTAAAAACATTGACAAAGCAGCTGAGTCTCTCTACAACTGAAGTACGCAAATTTATCTATTGGGTTTACATAAATTGCTGGTTATTCAACTATACGTTTGATATTTTTTAAAATGCTGGGGCGATTCTATTTATTTATGCAGGAAATAATAATCGCCTTTTTAAATTCTGCGCGTTACCGACGGATGCCAGCCATCAGAGTGTAGGTTAGCCCGAGCGCCATCTGCAGCCGACTTCGCGGTATTTACAGGGAGAACCGGGCCGCCAGCCGCGGGCGGAGCACGCGGCACACGCCGCGCATACGCTCACCCTTACTCCTCTGATATCACGTCGCTACAAAACAGTTGAATGTCGTCAAAACGGCAACTTTGTTCTTTGCGCGCATTCGCAACATTCTTGTCAGTCGTCAGTGCTGGCAGAGCTTTTAGCGGTAATAGTACTCCTTTCTTTTTGTCTCGCTTTGTGTGATATTGTGTCTACGGAAATGAGTGAAAGTAAAGTTCAAACGGCATCCAGTTTACCTGATGATGAGATACCCTCTCATGGTAGAAAGTTTGCCTCCTACGAAGAGTTTAAAACATTTATGAACAAGTACGAAGAAAAAGTCGGAAAAAAATTCAGAGCAGAAAATGGAAGTGTGAACAACACTTCATTAAAATATAATTCATTTCGGTATGTATGTCGATGCAGCGGGAGTTAAAATACAAAATTTAATATACAAGGCATCATACTGCTCTTCTGAGTTACTTTTAACCATCTTATCAAGTAATTCTAAAAACAAGTGTCTTTCATTGACTGATATCCAGTTGTGATTCTTCTTGCAAATATTTTTAAAATATGAAATTCGCAAAGTAGTAAGTTAACACCAGGATACACCGCTTTAACTACATTTCTTTCAGATAAGTCATTATCGCACATAAAACTTCTTATACGAGAACAAGCATCCTTATCAACTAGTTGCAAACATGAAAATACTATCCTTAACGTTTTCTTATACTCCGATGTTACATGCTCTACACTAATAATGTGAGTGAATCCATTTTAATCCTGTACACACATCAATAAAACAGTCATCTTATTTTCCATCTACAAATACTATTTCTGGCCATGCTTGAATGCATCACACATTTCTTTTGTAAAAAAGAAAATACCTTTCATAACTTTTTTATGATTATCTGTCTCTGCACAAATTATATGCACATCTGCGTCTGTGAAATAATTTAAAAAGAGGGTATTAGTTGCTTTAAGAAAACATTTGAAATCAAATGATGTTAAACTTGTTTATACAGGTCCAATCGTCCTTAACAATAATGAAAGTAAAAGTTCAATTCAAAGCTAATTTGAGGGGCATATAATCAAACTCTTATAACGTCGCGCGGCGGTCAAAGCTAATTCGAGGGGCATATAATCAAACTCTTATAACACCGCCGCGCGACGTTATAAGAGTTTGATTATATGCCCCTCAAATTAGCTTTGAATTGATTGAATAGCTTTGAATATGATGCGTTGCAAATTTAACGAAACTCCTCGCAAAAAAGAAGCGGATTTATAATCGATCTACATTTCCCCTTTCAATTCGCTCGCGACACTTAGCCGTTTGCATATAAAAGGACGACCTTGACCTTGCTGCAGTATAGCGTCACTCGCGTGCATCAAGATGACGCGCGTGCGATCGTATAATTCTCTCTCTCTCTCTCTCTCTCTCTCCCTTATACCTCTCGATTTCGTTCTCTTTATCCGCGTTCGTCAAGTCACACGCGGCTCGAGTTTCTGAGATCGCTTTAACTGCGGCCGCGACAAGGTTACTAAGTATACACGAGAGCAGACAACCGTATTTACATTTTTTTGCTTCCTTCGAGCGTCGAATACCCTTATACATCGAACAGTTTAGTATACGCAGTATATACGCAGAGTAAATAGTATACACGTAGGTGTGGTTACGAAACTTGATAATAGAACAAAAATTGATAATAGAATCACTTATGATACTTATCCTTCAAATTTTATATTGCTGACTTTAAATTATCATCATCTTTTTCTTTAACTTTTTGTTTAAAATTTTGTACATCTTTAGCCAATAATTTTATTCCGTCATTTTTCGAAACTTCATCTTGAATGGAAGAAACAGGATATTTTAACTATATTAACTTTTTCTTGAACTTGAACATCTTTAATTTTTCTTTTTTTCACGTTGAAACTCGTAGAAATTCTGTAATAAATTTAGAGTAGCTAATGTATTAATTTTTAGTAAAAAACTGAAAAACTAAATAAACTTTCTAAACTAAATAAAACTTAATTAATTTCCATTTTTAATTCATATAACGTACTTCAGATCCATCATGTCCATTGTGGTTCAGATTTAATTTTTGTATTTTCAAATGCTGCAAATCTTCTGTTAGTACCAATTTAATAAAAGCTGGACAATTCAATTTTGTTGTTCTAAAAACATAAAAGATAACATGTTGCTTTTAGTGTGATAAGTAATATCAAAATTTGGAAAAAAAATTTAAATAATTTTTCATTGGCATATTACATGTTTGCAAAAACTACAAAATATATTTGATGTAGAAAAAGATGAATTATCAGTAATACATACCTTGTATCTCTTTTACCGGGTAACTTCCTGCGAATTCCTGCGAAACTATCCATGTGATCTTAATAAAGTATATTCTAAATACACCATGTGCCAATATGGCGTCCGAGGAGAAAATGCCTCCGGATCCCGGTTCTGATATATACTATAAATGTCACCCAAAAACTAAAGTAACAACGGTTGTGTGTTTAATTTGTGAAAGTGTTTACCATCAAAGTGACTTTAAAAAATTTTATAACGTAAAATGGATAAGTAATGTACTAGTAATCTGTCCTGAACATCAAGACTTGAAGTTAACCTCAAATAAAGATGAGGTAGCACTGAACTCTACTGCAAAATGCATAATAGCTCAATTAAAACTTAAACAAGTGGACAAAATAAAGGAAGATTACTTAACCGAAATAGCAAATAACACAGATTACACAAATTTGGATGTATCAAGTGAAACTAAACAAGATAAATTAATACTCGAAAACACATTGTTAAGACAGCTAGTAACTGAACTAAAAGATACAAATAAGCTACTAAGTGATATAGTGAATAAAACAAAATCGGAACAAAACGTAATAAAGCCAACATACTCCCAAATATTAAATCCAACTAACACAAAACCAAAAAAGATTCCAAAATTAATTATAAAAAAGAAAAATCCAGAAGACATGAACGACCTGAAAAAGTTTGTAACATACTATCTAACAAAAAAGAAAACTGTGCAAACCAAAAAAATAATATTTAAAAATGATACTGAAGTTCAAATCGGCTGCATAAATAAAGGTAGCGTACTCGAAGCTGAGAAAATACTTAAAGAAAAAATAAATTCCTTTTGCAAAATAGAAAAAGAATTCAAAAACCAAAAATGAAAATTGTGGGACTAGATAATTCTGAAAACATGAATGAAAAAGCATTAGAAGCCGACATCAATGAAAGGAATTTCAAGAATCTCAAATCAGAATGTCAAGTGATACATAAGTTTGTTAACCTCAAAAGCAAGCTAACCAGTATCTTAATTGAAGTGTCAGCAGAAATCTACAAGTATATCAAAGAGAACAAGAGCAAAGTTTTCATCGGATACCAAAGCTGTAAAGTATACGATGATATCAATGTGAGACCGTGCTACAACTGTGGAAGATTTGGTCATAGTGGTAATAAATGCAACAATGACAACATATGTTTAAAGTGCTCTGGATCACACTATACTATAAACAGTAAACAAACCCAAGAGTTATGCTGCATAAATTGCCTCTACAACAATGAAAAATTCAACAGCAATTATAACACTAATCATACGACTAATAACAGTGAGAATTGTCAGGTACTAAAAAATAAAATAAAAAAGCTATAAACAACACGGAGTACCCACTGAGTCCAACGATACCGAGATACATCGGTAAAATAGATATCGTTATCAACAAACCCGGGAAAATAACTACGACTCGCATCAGATCGGTAACATCACTACAAGCGTCATCAAGTAACCTAAGCATCAAATAAGATGGAAAGTAACTTAAATGTTATAAACTAATTGCAAAGTGAGTTTGTAAAAAAAGAAATTGCAAAAAATGTCAACGCCATCAATCAATTTTTCAAAAATAAAGCAGAAAATATTATGTATATTAACATCAGAAGCTTAAACGCTAATTTTGATAGTCTACGGATTCTAATTGATAGCCTTAACATTAAACCTTTTGTAATAGTTTATACGGAGACTCGGGTTCTTGAATTCTACAAATACTTTTCTATCGCTGGATACAAAATATATTATAACAATAGCTCGATAAATCAGTGCGACGGAGTTGTAGTGTATATATCTGATACCCTAACGGAATATACAGAAACAATTCAAATTGGAAAACTAAAAATTTTACATACCGTATTTCAAATTGATAAAAATAGCACTTTTCAGATGTCTGCACTATACAGATCGCATGATTTAACCAAATCAGAATTTACATTATGTCTAAAAAAGTTTTTGAAAGATAAGCAAAATGTTAAAAATCACTTTGTCATAGGCGATTTTAATATTGATACATTAAAACCAGATCAGATAGGACAATAATTCTTAAACAACTTTATGGAAAGAGGTTTCTCGACAAGTTTTCAAACGATAATTAGACCTTCACACTCAATGGATACGGGTTCATGCATTGATAAGATTTTCATAAAAACCTCTACAATCAAAAGAAAAACCTACAAGTTGCTAAGTAATATTACAGATCACTACACACTATTTCTATCTCTGAAAAAAAAACGTGTGCGTCACGGGACGCCCGACAGAAGTGATAACT
>QLSS01000451.1:0-41774 GCA_024372645.1 Trichomalopsis sarcophagae
GTGCCGATACGAGAATTTCGGCGCGGCTGCGACGCACCACGTCGCAAGACCTAGCAAAACAAAAGCAGCTGAGACAGCTACATGCAACGGAGGTGTTTCGCGGGCGTAGAGGAGTCCTTCGCCGCATCGAGGGAACGCGATCCATTTGTTTAGTGCGTTATTCGTTGATCAGATTTACATCCTTTTAATAAATATATATGTATATATACCTATATTATATAGTTGTTAGGGAGATACTCCCCCCGCACCCCGCACCACCACCAAATAAAGTAAAAATCATTCATTAAAAAAGAACAATAATGTTCGTAATTAATAATTAATTTATACAATAAATTGTGTGTACACACAAATCAAGAAGACTGTAGAGAAGTTTAAGAAGTCAACGAAATAGGAGTTTGGAGTCTGAAAATACTGAAAACTTTTTCAGACACCTGCCGCCGCGTGGTGGCGCTTCAAACAGAAGTCTTCTGGTGACTTCACTCGCGCATGCGTAGATGCGGCTAACTGGGAAATTAAATTTTGTTATGAAAATAAATAGTCTCTGCGAACCTTACAAGAATAAAAAATTAACGATAAACAAAAATTGCCGAATAAATATGTTGACAATCAATGTATTTATTCGTTAGAGACTAGGCACTGGTCATACATTTCGTGGCTATTTTTGGCCCCGATATATTCAAACTTAAGTTTTCTAAACGTATTTTTGGCTGCTAAATCTTAGCTCATTTAGTTAATTTTTAAAGTGAATACTTCTATAGGCTCGCTAGGTACACCTTTTTACCGGGGAGTGAATCGAGAAAAAACCGACCGTCACGCAGTTATACCGAACGGCAGAAAGAATTGAAATGAATTTAAAACCAACAAAACATAAATTTAAATGATGAATTTCTAAAGCGTCAGATAAAAAACATTAGCACGTGAATTCTGAGTTACGGTGCTTACTATGATCAAATATTCATTTTATATTTAATACTTTTGTACATTCATTCAAATAATACACCAAGTAATAAATAACAAATAGTTTTAAAATTAAAACCACAACCAAAACTGGGTGGTTGGCGAGCGAAGCGAGCAGGGGGGCGAAGCCCCACTAGTATAAATATATATATATATATATATATATATATATATATATATATATATATATCTAGACGAAAACACGGGAAGGATCCGACTAGGCGGTAATGTATCAGAACCCTTCACGTTACGCGATGGTTTAAAACAAGGGGGTGGGCTCTCTACGGTGCTGTTCAATTTCACGTTAGAGTATGTAATTAGAAAAATGTAGGTTAGCTGGCTGGGCGCAACGCTTAATGGAACAACGCCGATACTAGGCTACGCAGATGATTTGGATATACTGGGCGATTGTAGGGAAATGGTAGCAAGAAACGCGGAAATTCTCATAAAAGCGGCGGAGTATACAGAGTTAGAAGTGAGTGAATCATAAACAAAGTACATGATTGTGGATAAGCTAGGCATCTGCATAGGGGAGGGAGATCTCAGAGTTGGAAATTTTACTTTTGAAAAGGTTAGCGAATTCAATAAGACTCCATTCGGGTAATGGCAAATAGTCTTATACTGCCAGATTACGTAAATTTTTATAATCATATATCCGAGTTAAGAGCTTTCACTATCTCTATCAAAACCCATGTCCCAGAGAGCACGCGCTCCATATCGCTATGGTAAGAACATTCGGTGACACACTCGCTTATTATACAACTTCGACATATACCAAAAATTAAACGATTATTCGCTCTTATAGGTAAACAGGGTAAAATAACGATTGTTGGGGAAGCATATCGCACTTTACTAAACTCTCAACGTTTGTTATTTCGACAAGTCAATTATAGTATAATTCTGAGGATGGCCTAGAGGATGCGTACCCGTTTTGGAAATATAATGGCACAATGAGCATACGTATTTTACTACTATACATACCGAATTTTTTCACCTTTGCGAGTTTCATAGTATGTCACTATCTTGCCTGCGCGGCCTCCAAAAAACGCCTCCCGCACCGGATCCAGCGCCGTTGCTTTGTCGATAGGGTGTTTTTAAATAAAATTTCGATACTTGATATTACTCGCGCACACTTTATTAAACGCACACTTCCATGTTTCAACGAGCGAATAACCAGCGTTCACGATTTTTAATGTCACCAAGATATACCTTTTCTTCCCTCTCAAAATCAGATAAAAATTCATCAACCCTGTAGCCTTCCTTTAAATAATACTCGCGCGAACGACCTGCCTGAATTATCTCGCGACCGATACACTTTTCCTCCCACAAAAACCGTTCAATCGCATTCTGAGAAAATTTCCGCGAACGTGAGTAGCCCGTCGGAGGTATAAGACCTGTAGTATCCTTCTGTAAATATATTTCATGAACAACTAAAGAGCATGCCAATGCGATAGTTATATTTTCGGTAAACAAGCATACTCCTGAAACGTCGGAAAAATACTTTCGATATTTTAGGCATGCTTGCTTAAACATATCTATATCTTGTTTAAAATTAAACAGTTGCTTTTCGCGCTCTTCATATCACCCTAAGAAATGAGCGCATTTATTCACAGACATTTGTTCTGGCATTTAGGACTCAGCAATACACCGATGTACGACTGATTTTTTGGCTCTATTCAATAAATGTGGAAAATCTCCCTTTACGCTACCTTTAGGAAGGTCGAAAGCTTAAGGGAGGTCAGCGAGTTTCATCAGGAGATAGTTTAGACTTTCCATAAAACGCGTTACACCAGCTTGTAATTTTTAAACATTTATAATGAGGTCTGGCTCGATCACGTAACAGTGATCAGCAATATGTTTTAAAGTAAACTGCGCGTCAAAGCCCTTAGCGTTTTGTGCAATACATATATAGCTTTGAAAGCTTTGTTTTTGTAATATTATCGCTGGGTCTAACAATTTCTTTACGCAATCATCACCCTCGAATACGTGTTCGCGCACCCCACAGAACGAACACAGATCCTGTAAATTCGTATTTGCGGCACAGTCGTCGCAGCAGATTTGCGCTTGCATAGACCGGGCATATGTATCGCTGTAGAAGCGTCAAATATTATATCTTGACGGGTTTCTAAATCATAAAAAATAAATTGGTTTGACGCCTGATCGATTTTCTTATTTTTACGCGGTTCAACAGGTTGCATGCAACACAGCTTGTTACTACTATGCGTATTTTTAAAAACTTTACAATACGATTACACGCGTCGCAGTATTTACCATAATCAAAGATACTACCCGCGCCGTAACAATGACTACATATATTATTACATTTATGATTATTAACGTTCCTATATGATTTATTAAATTTCACGCAATAATACATTCTAGGTTTAACGCCTAAGTGATTTAAAATTAAATTATAATGTCCTTCATTTTCGGGATAGTACGCAATATTTATAAAACTACTATATTCGCCTGGTAGGTCGCTCTCCGTCAAACTCGAGACTATCGCCGTCACCAAAGGTATTACAATTAAAAACTTAGATGTAAATGCCTATATTCGTGACGTGTTTTCATTATCCACGGTAACTCTGGCCTCTTTTAATAAACGACGCGCACACTCATCCTGCATCGCCCCCACTTTTACCGACTTCCACTCACGCAACTACTCAGGCGTAGCGTTTTTACGTACGTGAACCTCGCCGCAGATTAACGCCCGCAGTAAACATAACGCGTCATCATTTTTCACTACAAAAACCGATTTCTGATTTTTTTCCTTTAGAGTTTTCGCAAACATTTTTTCCTTTCCTACTATGGGTTTAAAAATGGTCACAGTTATGACAAAACTTTCGTCAATGTTAAAACATCAATGACTCTGTGCGACACTGTCAAAAATATCGGTTAATTCTAAATCGTACCACGTCTTGTCGGGGTCGCCCCTTGAATTATAGTCGGAGGAGACTTATACAACTGAGTTTTTCTACTGTGCAATTGCACTATGATAAATAGGCTGACGTATAGCCATCTGACAGGAGGTATACGTAGGTGCCTTACGCGAGAATTGACATTCGTCACGATAACGTGTGCCGTTATAATGTTATAATGTTAGTTGGGATAGTTCGCGGAATGCATCTAAAATCAATAGTGATCGAAAAATCGCCATAAAAAAAACGCACATGCGTAACTAAAAATCTTGTTTTGAACGAATTGGTGAAACAAAAACAAAAAAAACGAGCCCAAGTATACATTAAAATGTATTAAATAGAAGCTGAGATATAAGCGATAAAGTTTGGAATTATGTAAAGTATGCAGGATAGGACAAAAAATATTGAAGCTTAATATCTTTAAAACTAACTTATATCATAAACAACCAAAAGAAAGGGATTAAGATGTTACATAATACTAACTAAATCCAACATTTTAAATTAATTATAGCCCTATTACTTCGGTTATCTCGTCACTAAGAACAAACGACTCATAGTATACAGGGTGATAAAACAAAATTTGGAAGCTAAATATCTGCGAAATGCTCAACAATTTCGCATTTCTACTTTCAGTATAAAATAATATCAAAACTCATATTAGAACAGAATCCCACTAAGTTACAGCGTAAGTGAGGGATCAGCCGACGACAACAGCATAAATAAAGAGACAGAATAGCATAGAGTAAGAGAAGATAATGACTCACTTAAACTCAATAGAATGCACTACGAATACATTATACAGAAACGCGAGAAGACGAGAGACGACGAAATCTACACGTTAGAACGTTTAACTTAGAAGTCCTTGAAATAATAAACTTAAAAGAAATCGCGCTTAAATTCGAAATCAGCTCCCACAGATTGTCTTACACCGTCTCTCGAATCAATGGTCTCTCGGAATCTAGAAGGATTAAAGTTAATATTGTAATTGCAAAGCATCAAAAATTATAAAAAGCGTAAATTTTGCGAAACTGGTTAATTAATCAAATAAACTGAATTATTAAGGTACGAATCGTGAGTGAAGTTAATTTCAAACCTTTGTGCCGCTTTGTAGTGCAAAGGAATCGGATTCTCACAGATTTATAAATTCATAAAACAGAGATTATCTAGTGTACAAGAAAATTTTTACACAAAAACTACTCCTACAAAACCAATGGCGCCCCAAATTAAAGGGATTTCGTTGAAAGATGCGATTGACATTATCCCAAGATTTAATGGCGCTAACACGTCCCTCACACTATTTACCGATGCGGGCGAAAGCGATGCTGCCAGAATCTGCTCATTCTGAACTAGCCCGATTAATTCACATGCGACTATTTGGCGACGCGCTAATGTGCGTAGGGAGGCATACATTCAGATCTATGGAAGAGATTGTCGAATTTTTTTAATAGAACTTCGGATCATATAAAACTTATCACGATGTTGGCAGAATTGGCTAAAGCTAAACAGCACTTGCTGGAGAGTGTAGTCGTATATGCTAACCGAATTTTTGAAATAAAGTGAGAATTAGAGAAAGCTACGTTACGTGAAAAGAGAAAAATAGACACAGACCTTGAAAGAGATTGTATCAAATTCTTTATTAGAGGGCTTCGCTGGGAGATACAAGCAAAAATGGGCACCCCGAAAACGCTAGAAAAAACACGTAAAACCGCCATTAAAATAGAAAGAGACTTCGCGTACACTGGGGAGCCCAATGTAGAGACGAAGCGAGATGACTCGCGTTGAAGAACAAAAGAGTCCCGTCGAGTCAACATCATAGAAACGGAGCCCGAGTTGAAATGTAATTTTTGCAATGAAGTTGGACATGCCGCATTAAATTGTTTAAAATTCTTCTTACAATTAAAAAATCAAGCTACTGCGACAAGATGGAATAATTATAATAACAATTATAATGGACAACGACCAAGAGTGAATATTTATAACGCATAAAATCAGGGATACAATGACTTAAATAGAAATACGAGACCAAATTACGTAAATAACACGCGTCCTCATACGCCGCATAATAACGAGAACAATCATTATCAGATGCAAGATCAAAATAATATTCCACGCCCAAAAAACCAAACTGACTCTGATAAATCATAGCGACCGCGATATCTCATGAATAATTATAACAATAATAATGATCGCAACAATCACAACAACCATTTCAATAATAATAATCAAAATAATAGCGGGATCAATTAAGGCCATTATAGTAACACTAACAGTAGATCACCAATTATTGTCACCGAGTGGGACACTTAAAAAGAGATTGTAACAAATACGCAGACGACATGCTGGGTGGAACTTTTTGGAAACAATTTTGGAAGCATAAAATTCCAGAGGAAAGTAAAATTTTGTAAAATTAGATAAATATTATAAAAATGCAATTCTGACCAATACATAATAACACAAAAGAAAAGGAAAATTGTTGCCGTTGTATAATTATTATTTTTAACCTATCGCTATAATAAGCACCCGGATCCCGCCAAATTTTATTAACAACTATAAACTGCTCGAAAAAATCTCAATTCTAAGCCAAAGATTCGCTAAATTCATTATCCAATATTACAAATCACGATTTCAGTTCAAAGAAATTATGATAATTTGTTTAGTAAATAACAATTAATTGTTGATTAAAAGTATTGATAAATTGCTAAAGTAAAAACTCGAAGTAAATTAAACAAAGACACGTCCATTACTAAAGCAGTCACTACCGTGGGACCCCATACAACAAAAGGTAGGAGAGGAAAAGCGAGAAAGCCTAAAGGCCCGCCTCCTGAATTAAAAAAAAATTCCAAGAGAAGAAAAACTTATAAGGTATACGTCATTCTCCGGCCAGCCGCACAGCCGACAACAAGCGATACGAACACCACTACGAGACCCTTACAGCTAAGATGGCCAATCACATCTACGGCAAGGACCAAGCGCGAGACAAATTCAATGAAGAATACCAAGGTGACAATGAAATGGAGAGAAAAGCACAAAATTATGTTATCAGAGAGAGAATACGGTATGCGGTACTCAGAGTAATGGAACAAGAAGAGCAAGGAGTTACCTATGGGTATAAATTAGAACGCCTTAACTATGGGCAGAATCAAAATGAATAAATGTATGTTTTTCAGCGATGTAATCATGATTTTAAATATGTAAAAAAGGAATGCACAATCACAAAACATATACTCGGGCACGCATAAACCCCCCTACACACAAACAAACACACATATTGTTATTGAAGAAACACACAAACACCTACTATATCCAAACTCATCTGAAACCTCTGCATACACGCATTAACCAACATACGAGATCTACACTCATATTTATACACATAAGAGTGATACTCAAGGATAAATGTATGTACTCATGCTACAGACGTGCAGATGGAGAAGTACTTCACATAAACGCGTAAAAGAAAACTATATGAAGACACAGTCGTACTAACAATTGAATATTCTATAATTATCAATAAACAGGAACAAAACCAATGTAAAATGAAAACCAACATAGCCATTATACATTATGAAACATATTTAAATCGCAGGACGCATGATTATAAAGAAAAAAATATATCGACAAGACTAAGAAGAAAATAGAATTATTGACATAATACAAACAAGAAATCATTGACACCTATCAACATCAGAGTCTCACAATTTAATCCGACGTAGTTTAAGATTAAATGAAATACGCAATTTAAAGGAATTCTTCTGACTACTTCACTTTTCCACAGAAACGAGATGTCAACTTATCAACAAATGTTGCGAAGAACCAGGATGCTCATTATAAATTGATCAACAAGAAAAGCTATTGAACAAATTAGTTGTCTACTACCCTCGATGCTGCCAGAAGAAGTAGCAATAATAATTCATCAAGCTATCCTGAGCGATTACATTAAAGTAGTAAAATATTGTGTCGATTCTTATAGCAAACCGCAATTACTAAAACTATACAATAGGATTGATACTATCTACTAGATTTGGCCGTAGGAGCAGGCCTGGACAAAAAAATTGAGTTGATATTAGACAAAGAATTGTACAAAAATATAAATGCTTGCGATTGTCACGGAATCCCATCATTAATGATTGCATATTGGAATAACAACTATAATTTAATTTAATATTATAAAAGGGCGCCGAAATATACTTCCAAGACAAATGTGACCATTATATTCGTTCACACTATCTGCCACACAGAACAGTCGTATTTTTAATTGTGTGTATAGCACGCGAAGAAATGGAAGGGAGAAAAATAAATCAAACGGTGTTGCGAGGGGACAAGGTGATTATCTCCTCTTATGTCGTTTGCAAAACTAATCTTAAACGACTGTTTAGGTGTAAATTAATATAAAATTTATTCACAATAAAAATATAACTTTAGAGTAAATGATGTAGTACAGAATAAGTATTAAAGAGTATAAGTATTGAGTGAGTGTGTGTATGATTCACAGAGCCAGCTAATGCGTCTGTACTCCGCGACTGTCTAGTCAGATCTGTCTCCGTCTTCTCGCGATCGGTAGTTCCTCGATCGCTGAATTTTTGAAGTGTTGGGAAGGGGCAGTTTGGGGTACGTCTAGAAGAAAATTGAAGGAATTGATTGGCTGGGAAAATTTTGGAATGAATGTGCGGATTGGTCAGAAGAAAGTTTGCGTTTTGTCGAGAAAAAAGTGCGCATCTTGAGCACACGTATGAAGGGCTGCGAGCCGAGCGCGGACCGGTTGACCAATACAAAAAATCGTCCATGTTGTAAATCTGTAGAGGCTTGAGAGCCGAGTAGGGACTGCCGATTCTGTCGGATTAGTGAAAAATATGACTACATAAGAACTGTGCGCATCTGAGTGCATTGTCTTAGTCACGTAGGACGCGTGGGCTGTTGATTTATAGCGAAATGTGTGTGTTGTGTGTTGTGTGTTTGAGTAGTTATTTTACCTTATTATATGCATAAATTTACAGAAAAATTGCGTTGCGGCGCAACAAAAGGATTTACAAGATCTACAATCATATTACCCCAAGGTATACAACATATATGAAAGAGCGAAAATTAAATGGAGAAATATGTCCATTACCAAATTCGCACACAACGTTACGTATAGAGATTTGATAGAAAAACCAATAAACGCATATCTACATGTGACAAGATCCGCTGAATTTCGCGCTAAGGAAAAAGAGAATCATAACACTAAATTTCCAATATACGCTGGCACGATTAGTCACACACTAAAAATAATAAACGGAAGGCGCATTGAATGAGAAGACACAGAAAAAGATTTAACAAAAGTTACATTGGAAAGTTTGCCTGACTCCATAATAGAACAAATCGCTTTCTATTTATGCCTAAATTAACGCTGATGACAATTGACAAAGACTCAATCACTCAAAATATATACACAAAAACATATAAGAATTGAACAATTACTTAAATTAAAGAAATCCGGTTAATTATTTAAACAATTATTTAATAGAGTATTCGCACGTACGTCAGAAATAATTCAAAGTCAATACAATATAACACGAATGAAATTAAATAATTAAAATCCTTTCCAAAGTACAGCTGAATCGAGATGTCCCAAGTCAAATCGGTAGATCCATCGCTGGAATAAGAAACAAATTTTTTGAAAAATAAGAATAATAATAGAAAAAAATAATAAATAACGCAACTCGTCAATAAATACTTACACCAGTATTCTCCCATCTTATAAAATTTGGCGGTCGACCGCAGGAGTCTCCGCAATAGGTACAATTACGAGCAGCCAGTTGATCGTCCCACGTCTCGGTATGACAGAAGACCCAATTGTTAGAAATCTTTCCTACTGCAGAAGTCTGAGGGGTTGTCACAAAAACCTAAAAGAAGCAAACAATGTCCTCAGTTAAATTTTTACTATTGACAAACGTTTTAAATAGACACCAAAGGACAAAATTCTCACCCCAACGATATCTCTTGACAAAAAGAGATTAACATTTGATGGCGATCTCGTGGATTCAAAACAGAGCGGACAGTTCCGCTGAAGGTCCTTGCTACTATGACAAGGTCCCACACTTCTCTATAAATAAACAACTTCATTGGGAAAAGAAGCTACTATACAAGAGAAGTACGAATCGCGAACGACGATTTACCTTCTCCGATAAGGAAAAATGAGAATAACAGTTAACTAAAATAAAATCTCCAAAAGGTCCTGCCTCCATTATCACTGTTGTAATCCGTAGACAATTATCGTTAAAATACCACTGTTAGATTTGTAAAAGAACTAATAAGACTTCACGAGCTCGATGAGTAACACGCCGGAGCAACAGCTGGAAAGTCGAAATTGCGAACACACGACGAAAGACAACCGAACTCCATGAACCGCACGGCGAAACTTATTTGTCGTAATACGCTACATCCTTCATACGCGACACTGGTAAACCATCCTACTCCTCACAGATAAATCGAGAGAGGGATTAGAGTCGAGCCTGTCGCGCTTCGAACAACAATAGAGCGACTCGTAGCTACCTGCGTTGATCAAGAGTATGCGGAGGAGCCATGAGAAGCAAGAGGATAGTCTAATGCAAAACCGAATGAAAATAATAAACATAAACAAATCAATCGTAAGTAAACATACGGGAGGGAAAGAAAGTAAATAATTCGAGTTAACATCAAAAACAAAAAAAAATCTGATCCAGTTATTTCCTTTTTGTCTCATAGCGGAAGAATGGACGCTTACCTTTGGAAAATTATTAGCCGAACAATAGATATTTTCAAGTTAAGCTACAAGGAAAAGGTACAAGTCATTCGAGATATGGTATCAAGACATCAAGGATACGCAGTGCGGGATTTAATACGCAGATGGTCCATCGCTGACTCCCGAAGAAATGATTTCTATTATACAGGGCGCAGTCGAAGTCATCTGTCCCTACACTGTCAGGATATGCTTAGAATCATATCCGAGGACCCGAGAGTTAATTTTAGTCGAAATATTTGAAATGGTCATATGCGGAGGCCAACAAATAATAATCAAGTACTTTTTGCGAACACCAGTAGATTGGTCACTATCAAAAAGAATAATCGGGACGCCACCGAAAATAATAGCCTTGGAATATGGACGCTTGGATATATTGGTCAGATTGCTAAAAACAGAGAAATTAGATGAGAGAGTAAATCGATATTGGGGCTACAGCACCTTAAGTATGGCAATAGATCGACACGACCAGCGATATTTAGAACTATTATTAGAAAACGGCATACACAAATATATGTGGTTCAAACTCGCTACACTACGCCATAAGCAGAGGAAACTATAAAGCCACAAAAATACTGCTCGAAGCAGGAGCTAATCCGAATAGTCTTGACCACTTCGACCAAACACCTCTAGAAAAAGCCTGTAGAGAAAGCCCTGAAATTCTAAATAATCATAATCCTACAGGTAATAATAATAATAATAATCCTACACGTGCACAACCGCACTTACTCGAGAAAGAGACCTCAGCCCCTTACCCCTACGCAAGACAAAATGTAGAGCTGCCATTGAACGAAGGGATCGGCATAAATTCACGGGCTCACGACGGCAGATGTCCAGTATACATCAAAACGACGACGTCTTAGGTACGTTAATAAATTACAAAGCTGACTGGCGAGTAACCTGCAAACCTGGCGAGAATGCTCTACATGTTGCAGTAGGATTCGGCACGCCACGAGCCCTTAAAATAATATTAGAGAGAGGAAACTGCCATCTTGACGAGAGAAATCTTCTTGGCGCAACAGCGCTAAAAATCGCTTTCAGAGCAGACGCTTACGAGAAAATGGACACGTTATTACAAAAGAGTGACATAAGTCACGAGCCGTAGCCCTGGCTTACTCCTACGATCCTTAATCCGCTACTAGCAAGAAGGACGAACTACAAATGTCGAGAACAAAATTACCCTGAAAAACTATCATCCGGTGCTATACAAGGATTTCGAGAACGCATGCCTCGAGTGGCAACGCACGATCGAGACGACTTTTGTCAGAGAAATCACTTTTAGAGATTTAGTAAGAAAACCAATCAGTCATCTTCTAGAAATGTCTGGAACCTTCGCGTTTCAACAACAAGAAGGAAAATTCTACTATGATAGGTTTCCAATATACGGATCGGTCATTATGAAAACGGTGAGGAAACTCGCAAATAAGAGGCGATTTTGGAAAAAATAGGAAACAAATTTGCAAAAGATAACTTATGAATTAATTTCTGACGTTATAGCCGAGAGAATAGCTTATTACTTAGCTTTAGACAAGAAGAACAAGTTTTCAAACTGAGAAGTTCAAAAATCATTCTTCGAAGACCAAAGAAAGGAACAATACGATGAAATAGAAATAACTACGTTATTGAAATAATCGATCGAAACAATGAAACGATACCTACGGTAAGGATATTAGCAGAAATGAACGAAGAAGCATTTGTCACCGAATATGTTAAACTGTTGAAAGGAGACAAATCAATGCAAGTACTACAATATAATTGCGCTCTATGGAGAAATAAGACCGATATAGTCTGGCAGAGAATTAGCAAATTAATGCGTATCTTATCAGGATCAATGGGACGGCCGAGATATCAACGGCGAAACCTTGATCTTTCAAGCAGTTCAAGCTGGGTCCAGTAGATCTGTGTAATTTTATTAAGAAAGGGCATCGACAAATTAACAATCAATAAAAAGGGAGACGATGTATATTGCGAGGCAATTAACACAGGGCGAGAAAATATATTGAGGGCATTTATGTCACACGGAGTAAACCCTGTCACAAAAAAATGTTTATATAATCATGCTATTAATAAGAAAGCAAATCAATTGATACCGCTCTTAAAAACTAAAGGGATAAGACCAACAGACCTCGTAGCTGCACTACAGTTAGCCATAAGAGAAGGAAGTTTGGAAGGAATACGAGAACTGTATACGAACAAACCGATGGGCCGTCCTTTAGGATTTTTGCACGAAGCCGTATGCCAAGGATCCAAGAAAAGAAAAATTTCACATAATCAGAAGCAGGCTCGATGGATTTAAAGGATAACAAACTGCATTCATACTCGATTCAATAAATAATCAGACAAGATCACTAATTAACATGGATCGATTTAATTACACTATAGTTGTGGGGAGTTTATTGCAAACTATAGAACGTTAACGACAGAATTAAATGCACCTTATAAATTTCCCTTGTCCGAATATTATTCACATATAGAAATATTGGGAAGAATCATCACTATTAAATACGGAAGAATAGACGGTCAATTAATATTCGGTATAAAATTCCCATTGGTTGCGAACGACTCATATTATTTATACAGATTACACCCTTTACCCCATCCTGAAAAAATCGTCTCAGAAGAAACTGTATCCATCTATGTAGAGCGAAGGTCGCCACTGTTGGGAATAAACGAAATCGTCACTTATTCCATGAACAATGAACAAATTGAACAATGTATACGCACACCAGAGAGCCTTTTATGCAACTAAGAGCAACCAATACAACTTGAAACAAACATAACAAGTTATGAATATTCATTATTACGTTACCCTAGAGATATCGACTACAAGAGCATATTAAATACAAAAAAATGTATACGCCATATTCAGCACAGGTCAAAGAATCAAAATTATGGGTATTTTCATTGAAAGAACCTGCAGAATTAGAAATAGTACGTGGACATGACCGAGATCACTTAACGGTTAACGCGATGGGTACATTGAAATTACAGCTAGGATGTAAAGCTATAGTAAATAACTTTCAGTTGTTTACCAATGACGCTATGTCACTAACACGCATAATATTTCCTTAAGTTGACTTAGGAATCCAAAAAATGCCCACTAATCTATATGTTTCCAAGATTAATCGCTTTACGAAATGAAAACGTTACATACGAACGTATGAATTATGTCCAATCCGTTTGGAAGTTAGAATCAGAAACAATAATATTACAAGAGCTAAAAACGGAACAAGAACGAAAGAAAGCAAAATTACTAATGATTTCCATTGGAGCAGCAACAGCAATTGGTGTTATGTTCGGACTCGTTATAACGATACTTTGTATGAAAAACATAGTCAAAAGTATTAAAAATAACGAAGACGAAATTTCAGTAAAGTACGGCACTTGTTCAGGCGACGTAAACGTACCGATAGAAGAAATTTTCGAACGTTTCTGCATAATCCGTCCCCCAACAATGTTAAATCCCCCTTTCTCTGCAGTACTAATATAACAAAGAAAAGAGTGAGAAATAGAGTTAAAGATTATTACAACATTACGTTATATCAAAGGAGAGTAGAGGAAGACCGCTTTGTGTTTCAGATTACAACATGGGGATTAAGATGCTTATAGCATTAATAATAATAACAATCAAGCTAAGCTCAAATAATCGCTTAGCAGAATTTATCTGCGGAGAGCAACTGACAAACTTAACAACTATCTCTTCTAGATATGGGATAATGCGACATAGAGGAACCCGAATTAAATATTACCTATCAATACATACAATTATTACAAGTTAATGAATTTGCAAAGACGCATTTAATGCAATGTTCAATTAAAGTATCGCGTACCATTACATACTATGGCATGCATTCTCATTCTACACGAGTAAGAAACGGAGAAACAAGCTACTTTTTAGAAGTGCGAAAAGAGGAATGCGTAAGAATGCAAGAAGGAGGCTATACAATCATAGCAGGCACAACTATACAAAATTTAGCAAAGAACTCCACCTTCTCAACACCAATAACGTTTGCAGGAAAAATCGATCAAGAAGGACATTGCAAAGGAACATCATACGTTGACCTCTACGGGCATTGGAACGACGTTGTAGTACAAGGATATGTAGAAATTTCACTCACTAACTACTACGCCACGGTGAACGTAAACACTAACAAAATACAACTCAGATCTGGCACGAACTGTAAGTTAACAGACACTCGTTGCAGAGATGTTTTAGAAGGATACGCTTACTGGGAGCCACTTCCAGATGATACCTGCGAAAGCAAAAAGTACACAATTCTATATGAAGGATATGCCTACAAAACAAAGGAAAAAAGAAGTGATCGCGTAAAGTATATACTAGAAACATAAACCCTTATGTTCGCCTTAACCAGTATCACCGATCTGAAAGTATGCGGACACAATCTAATTCGCACAGAACATCCAAAATTATTCATATTAGAAAATCCAAGTGGTAATACATTTTTGCCAAAAACAGATTCGCCAGTAGCGCAAATGCTAACTTGAAAGGAAAATACTAATTAACGCTTTGTCAATCGCAGTGCAAGAACCAGATGAATTTGCTTTCCGATTAATGAAAGAACTGGGCTACATGGCCGTAACAGTAGGCGAAGTCGTACACCTCATTAAATGCCTACAAGTCGAAGTACAGAGAAGAGATACAAGAGAATGCTACAACCAATTACCAGTATTCAGAGGTACAGAACCGTTATTTTTATCCCCACGAACAAGAATATTGACAAAAGCAGGTACTCAAATCAGTTGCAGTGGTGCCATGCTGCCTATGTTCAATGTACGGCTAAACTTGATATAATTCCTACCTGCTCTCTCAGTCGTAATACCTCCCGAGACACTACGGCCACAAAATAAAAGCACCTGGGAATACACTGCGCCAAAAGCATTATCTATAAGTGGAATATATACCGAAGCTGATTTAAATGATTTGGGAAATCGCATAATGTTCCCGTTAGAAAAATCATCAGTCTTAAATGACGTAGCAATGGGAATGACAGGAAAATCTATACACGGAAAAGGAATTTTAATAAATCAATTTTTAGACCCAGAAGTATTAGAAGCACTTTCAAACAATACATGGGAACAGATGGGTTAAAATTTGGTACCGCTAGCGTAGCGCTTATAGGCATAATAATAATTGCTTGCCTAATCAAGATACTGATCGACACAGTGTTACACAGCGATGCTATTTATAGTGTATACAGATTTTCCATACACCTAATAGGATCAATCTGGAATTCTGTTACATAATTATTGTTACATCTAGGAAACCGCAAACCACAGAAACCTCAATCTCACACTGAACTATCTAAAGAGAAAATTCAGAAACAGAAGATCAACAGTCCTATCTACGATAACGTCGAAGGGCAATCGGATGACGAAAATTTCGATCAATCGAATCATCGAACAGTATAAGAAGAATTTTAACGATATGTCGTACGAAGAGATTTTGAAAAAAAGAGTCGATATAACATGCGCAAAACTAAACGAACAAGAAACAGCAAAGAAGTTTAACAAACGCTTACAAACACTACGAAATTAACATCGGGCCCTTTTAAAGTTGACCCGTGAAAATCAAAAGAAACTGTTCGAAACATCATCAGAGACAGAAGAAATTGCCATTATTGGTTACATATTAGGAATAAAACTTGATATTAGGAGATATCCACATACACTCTGCGAATAAAAAAGTCTAACAGAAGCAGCTCGAAACGCTTTAAAAATCGAACATCGTCTTAAACAAACTAAAATACCGATAATAAAAGAATGCGGCATACAAATCAAAGAGACTGAGGAGAGGAATAATTAGCTGCCCATTATGCATGGATGCTTATTTTTTTGGAAAGAAGCCGTAAATCAAATGAATTAACTAAGATTCTTAAGAGAGTAAACTTTCTTTTACAGATGGAAGAGTACCATAAAGGAAAGTTGTACAAAGTAGAATACTTTCGTCATAAACAACGAGCAAAGGTTTGTCTCTCATGCTACATGACAGAAACTCCAAGGATACGAGAAACATACTATCACAACATACAATACATTGTAAAATACGATAACTTATCATACGATTCCTACAAATGCAAAGCCACTACGATAATATCGAAGCACTAATGGCAAGCGCCATATACAAAAAAAAAAATTGACGTAAATTTAACATCTACACCTAAGATATTTGACACAGTCACAACGACACACATCACCAGTGAAATGGACCCCTACTTTGTAAACGAGGCCTAATAATAAATAAACAACGAATGAGAAGAGAGAGAATTAAAACAAGAAAATAAACTAAAATAAACCATAATTTCACATGGCAGCAGTACATTATAACAGGAGTGAACTATATTTCAGAACATATTTCCAGAGAATGAAATACTGTGGCACGTGCTTCAAAAAACTGAGAGACGAGAGGAGAGAATATATACAAAGAGTTACTTACACCTTAAACGGATCCCTTAAAACTGTACATTATTACTTATTCTGCAAGACGCACTACAGACCAAAATATAAAACTTTTACGGACGTAACCGAAGTATCAACCCTAATCAACTTAACAAGACTACCCAATACTGAAGAAAGAATCACCATTACCACAAATGAACTAGTAAATTGCATAGTCTTAATAGAATAAAACAAAAAAATTATGTAAAGCAAGAAAACGAGTTAACCCCTTAGGAATTTGAAGATCTCCTAGCCATAGCAGCGGGAAAAAACTATTAGACGACATCGTAATAAATATAACAGGAGTAGAACAAGAACCATCTAAAAATAAAGAGAGAGAAGAGATTAAAAAGAATTAAAAATATTAATTATGTAACATCAATTCAATTACATTTCAGAATGTACAAAGACAAGGATATCCTCCCACGAGATAACGAAATCCAAATAACAACGGAAACGCTGGAAGACAACTTCATAGATATGGAACTACTACCAGACATGGAAATACAAGAATTCCCTCTTACAGATTTCGACAAATAAGATGTAGACAAATATTTTGAACAATTAATTTGTGATGAATTCTAGCCCAATTTAGAAGAAGGATCAATTTCAACACCCCCCAAAGCAACTGGAAACGCAACACTCTAGAAAAGCAATTGACCCAAACCACAACCTTGAATTTAAATCAGAATGGACACAATTTATTGGAAACAGCAGAAAACCATCTACGACAATGAACAATGAAGAGACACATACAACGGACAAAAACTTATTTTTCAAATACATAGAAGAGACAACAGATGACGACCCTTACGGGCTAATAATAATCTATTCCGTCAAAATGGAGAATAAACCCTACCAATACTAAAAGTATACCAACGACCGTTCAACCCAAAATATCCAGAATACACCAACCACATAGACCGACTGCGCACCTTCGAACTTTGGCAAAAAGAATTAACATACAAAGTAGTAGATTTAATCGAAATGGGATTCTGTTACGACGACAAAAAAAGCCAAGTTTTCTGCTATTACTGTGGCGTCATAATATCTCCACTGCAAAATGAAGAAGAAATATGGACCAACCACGCCTTTTTGACAACTGACTGCTGCATTCTAAGGAACCAAATGGGAGAAAAAGCCATCCAAGAAGCACGAGAAAAGTACAAACGACACAGCAACGAGACGGGACGTGTAAGGATACAAAAATTATTATAAGAATAAAATTTGGGTTACAGAAAATCATTATAAGTTATCATTATCGGAATATAATTAAGATTATAAAAATAATTATGAGATGTCACGGGGCAACTGGGCTTTAGCGCAACAGCCGCGAAGATGCTGTCGCGTCAACGAAGGGGATCACTCACTCTTTTATCTCCACAAGCGTGCGAAGCTCACCACGCTTTCTTCGCGTATAGAGTCTCCGGCTAGGCGCGTGTTCTGTAGCTACGCCGAGATGTAACCGGCTTTACTCTACCGAGTTCGTCGGAAGGACACAACGGGAGTACGAAATTAACTCTCGTATATTCGTGTACAATGGAAAGATGTCTATATTCTCAAAGATGTTAGTACAATAGATTACGCGTCACGAGAGGACACATCGCGGGTGATGTACCGGTAAATAGCTCGCACACGTCTGTCTCGCTCCGAGCCGGCAACGTTGCATCATGCATGTAATGGTCGCGCGACGCGGCGAGCACGCGAAATATGAATTCACGTTCGCTAGTCACAAAGAATATTATTTTAAGATTACAAAAGAAAATTATTATTATAAAATAAATTATTTAGATTACAGAAAATTATTGTAGAATCAAACTTTTTAGCTTCAACAAAATTACAGAAATCAATTGATTTAAGCATGAGAATTGGAATTACAAAAAAAAATCATTAATTTTGATTAGTAAGAAAACCGTATCATTGTAAATACTCAAAAGGATAGCTAGCGCAATAAACAATCATATTGTGATAAAGTTAAAATTGTGAGCGTCAGAGGCTCACCTCAGAATGCTCAACTTAGGGGGAAGATGTGAAATGCTCAACAATTTCACATTTCTACTTTCAGTATAAAATAATATGTTCTCAATACTCATGTTAAAACAGAATCCCACTAAGTTACAGCGTAAGTGAGGGAGCATTCGACTACAACAGCATAAATAAAGATACCGGATAGCATAGAGTAAGAGAACATGATGACTCACTTAAACTCAATAGAATGCACTACGAATACATTATACAGAAACGCGAGAAGACGAGAGACGGCGAAATCGAGAGAGACTTTTCGAAACTAACGACAACCAAATTGAATAATCAACAACAAAACTATTAACAAGAGAGCGAATCCCCAAATCACAGCATCATCAACCAAACACTACAAGCTACAAGAAACGCACACACAAACATCCACAAGAGGCGCACTAACACACACACACGGGAAGGTGTAACGCCCTGCACCAGTCACGAGCTAGAAGTCTTCTAAAGCCCGCCTAGCAAACGGCCATATATACGCCAAATAAAAGCGACATGAGCTACGAATAGTCATCGTGCGACTTAAGACGTAACAGGTTATTTATTTATTAATTTTATTGGTGCATCAGCCGAGAAACCGCCTGAAAAGGGAAAATTATTGTACAATTATATTAAAATTTCTCAAAAATCAGAAATATTTTATATTGCGTAATTATCCTTTTGATTCATAAGAAACAACTAATCCCTCCTAAGGCTCTGCTTTAAACAGCGGCCACCTCCTGATCTGGTTTAATCAGCGGTCATTTTCCTAAAAATCTGAAAAATTCTTAAAATTCATAAAAATTATCGTTTTTTATCTACTTTTGATTACCGAGAAGCACTTTTTTAAATTTTGACCCTAGGAAGAGCTGCAAGTCCCTCAACCTTAAAAAAAAATACTGTATTACAATTGAAGTGCCTAAAACTTTTCACAGGAGCGGTCATTTTTAATCAGTAAGGGCTTAAAATAAAGTGCTTTTATTTTACTTTTAATTTAAAAATTTATATTAAGTGCCTATTAGTTAGTTAGCGATATATATTCTTATCAATTACGACTGTTAAATTAAATGAAGCCAGAACATACACTAATAGAACAACGCGTGCGAAAGACGGCGATCACGCGCAGACAGAGAGATGTAGGTGTCGAACAGGTACTTTCAGGACGTGTTTAAAGTCCTCTGAAGGACAATTGACGCGGTGACGCTAATACAAGGAATTCAATAGTCTCTCGATGGTGGACCAATCTGGGCTCAGCTCGCAAAGACAGGAGGTCGCAGCACGAAGAAAAAATTTGTTGTAGCTACGTGCCAAAGAATTAGCAGCGGTTTGTTATAATGAAAGTGCTTAGAAAAGAAAGCCTTGATTACAACGAACATGAATGAAAATAAAAACTGTCATTTATCTCGTAAGATCAACAAAATCTCACCTCTATCAACACCTCTACTTCATTCATTCTGCAACGTTCTGCTGTCTGCTTCCTGCAGCATCGTCCAGTCATCCTCTAGACAGACTTAACCTCGATAACTACGTTTCTCTGCATCGGGTGAGGGAGTCTGGGCTCAACTTGGTTACCTACGTTCCTTAGCATCGGTCGGAGGAGCATTTAGAGGTACTCAACTCTAGCTCCTACGTTACTCTACATCAGGCAGGGGAGTGAGAGCTCAACTCTGAGACCTACGTTCCTCTGCATCAATCCAAGGAGCTGTTTCGCCTTGTATTTCCCTTCTATTCTCTTTGTAATTTCTAACCTTCTTAAGAATGGTTTTTACGTAGTTGTTGATTTCGCACCAGACATCCTTCGATGCTAGCAGTGCTGTCATCCTTGACTCAGTGGTCACCTTAGTCTGAAGGTAACAATTGAGTTCTTCTTGTTCCATTTCGTATCGCGAACAGTCACAGAAGACATACTTCACATCTTCGTTTGCTTCCGAAAATACTGGGCAATTTGGATTGTCTTCCATCTTAAAGCGGTGTAGGTAGGCTCAAAAGCATCCATGTCCGCTCAAAAACTACGTAAGGTAGTAATTCAGTTTTCCGCGCTTCGTCCACAGCCCCATTCCATTGGAGTCCCATCGTCTTTGCCACTCAGCTAGGGTTTGTTTCTCCGCAGATTTCCAAACATCCTTTGAAGTATTGTCACCATGCCGGATTTCTTCGTATATATTTTTTCATCTGTTGCTAGAAGGTCAATAGGCGGCATACTTGAGATAACGCACACTACATCTTCTAAGTTTCGTCAAAATTTCTAGAAAATACTTTTCGGTGTATTAGAAGTTCAAATCAAGTGTTTTTAGAAAATGTCCGTATGGATATGTGTGTGTATGTGTATGTATACCCTAATATTTCTGGAACTACTTCATCAGTATCAATGAAATTTGACATGCGAATACATTTTTTGATTCAAAATTCCGGAAAAACAGTTTTTTTTATTTTCTTAACTATTGTTCTTTTTATGGTTACTAGGAAATTTAATTTCGCTTCGCGCACTCCTTATCATGTCATAATTAACATTTAAATTTTGCTGCCTGCTTAGCGCCAACAGTTTGAAGCGTTTGTGGATTATGTAATAAAATCCGTATTTCTGATTCGCGTTCCTTAATTCTTATACCAGGCGACCAATTTTCAATTAAATGCTTCACAATTCAGCTCATCACTTTCAACGTTGGTAAATCGCGGGCGTAGAGGAGCACTCCGCCGCATCGAGGGAGCGCGATTCCGTTGTTGAAATAACAATTCGTTGCTCGGACTCATACCCCGTTACAACTCTTGATTTCACATTAATTACTAAAATTACGAATCCAAATGAATAATAATAGCCACGTAAAGAAGAACAATAATGTTCGTAGTTAAAAATTAATTTATACAATAAATTGTGTGTACACACAAAGAAAGATCAGCTGATAGAGACTAAGGGAATCCATTTCCTATTAACAACAAGAAGTTAATAACAAGCGCGCAAAACCAAAGCGCATACAAGATCAGTTGATAGAGACTAAGGGAATCAATTTCCTATCACAACAAATTCATTTGTATACAAATTTTAGTTATACCGACCGTTTATTTAAGAAATTTATACTTATTGCTTAGCTCGCCAACCCCCCATTTTAGTTATTAGTTTATTTTAATTTTTAAATTTTGTATATGGCGGAACTTTCGTTTGTGTGGTACATTTATATTGGTTTCTATACAGATATTTATTTTTCAAAATTCTAAATATTTAAAACTATTAGAAGTATTAAACACAAAATTACTATAAACGACGATTTATAGTTGTCTCCGCAATGTAATTATTTACAATTCTATAAAATTTGAAGTTTACTTGTTACTCTGTTAAATATGATTGGAATTGACTTTTATGCTACCTTAAATTAAATACGGTAAAAATGTTCCCCATTAATTGGGCAATAAATAGTGAATATGTAAAGTTAAAACGTGACGTTACTGTGATTTTACCATTATTATATTGTTTATATTTAAACATATAACTAAATATGCAAATAGTCATAAATTAAATTTGATTACTGATTTTAAAATTTTTAAATATATATTTAAATCCTTACAACGATCTATCACCAATCTTGATTTTATTTTTTAAACATTCTGAAGTGGTAAATGGAATATGTCTTGTTCTTTTAGGATCTACATCACTGGTTTCATTACTGAGTATTTTGTTTTTAGGTATCTTGTATTATATTAGTTGATAGGGACTAAGGGAATCAATTTCCTATTCAAGCGCGTGAAAGATCAGCTGATAGAGACTAAGGGAATCAATTTCCTATGGTTGGTTGTGGTTTTAATTTTAAAACAGTACAGGGCAATTACAAAAGAAAAGTTTTATATATTTCAATTGTATTATTAATATTTTACAATATGTCAAAATTTTACTATTACAAAGCTTCCTATAGGCGAAAGCAAAATTTGATTTTAGTAATTTTTTTCTATCACTAAAATAGGTGGACAATGCTTAATTAACAGATTAGAGACAAAAATAAAAATTTTCCCACTGTAACTTTCGGAGGTGGACGCTTATAAATAATATGTTTAGATAATATGTTTGCAACTTTTTTATTTAAGCATATTTGAGGTAGCCTAAGTGTATACAAGTAAAAAAGTCTGAATATTTCATTTATTTTGCGAGATACTATAAATTATTGCTAAATAGTCTTTATTGTTCTACGGGTAATTTATTACCAGGCCAACTGAACAATATTTTTTTCGACATTAATCAATAACCGGGACCAAGATTTTAAATTTAAAAAAGTAGGAAATTCTAGCATTGTAAGTATTTGTTTCATTTTCGGCGATTTTCGCAGGACTCATAATTCTTAACGACAGTTAATACCCGACACTTACCACTGATGTATTGACGTCGTCGTCGTCGCCTTCGATGTCATCAGCATTCTCAAGAAGAAGCATACGTGCGCTCGGATGTCTGTTACCTTCTTCTTTTTCCCAGGCTATGTATCAGCAAACCGACATCTATCTCCGTTGACGTTGCACTGCTGCAGTCCTATCTATGTCGTTAGCATTCTCGAGAATATAGCAGATGCGACGATAACGAGATGACGACAATGACGACGACAACTTATGATAAGTCTTCAATTACAGAGCTCCTTTCTCAAGGTTCTTGTTTCATCGACTTTCGAGGTGCGGAATGATGTCTCATTGACACGTGCAGCTGACCTTGCAGACTGTTTCTTTGTCGCGCAGAGTATCAAGTTTCTCATCGACGCCGCTGCCGTCACTGCCGTCGTCATCGTCGTGGTTGTTGATGAAGCAAGCGGTATTGATGCCGCTGACGTTGCTATCTGCGTCGTCAGCATTTTATTAACCCATTACCTTAAACTCGCGGCGTTTTCTCACAATACGAGTCGGTAGGAGGAAAAAACGAGAAGTTTTTCTACGTTATTTGTTGGTGGTCCTGAAAAGGGCTGATTGTTTTAATTGAAGGGTAGTTTAGCGCTTTCTCTTTATTGGGGCGCAGGCAAGTCGTGCGCCTGGATAATTTTTAGTTTAGTGCCCGGGAAAATAAGGAGCACCATCCTCTTGGCCTGGTTGATGATAAGAGGGTCCATCTGCGGCGTGTTGTTCGATCGCGGCTTTTTAAAACGAGCAATTCGAGGTGTCTCCGCTAAAGGTGCTCGAGCAGGAGGCACGATGAAATTGGGCTGGGTTTGCGTACGCGTTATCCCTATCGGTTCTGGCTCCTCAGATTGGTCCTCGTCGGGGAAAGTGCACAAGGTTATGCACCCCGTGTCGACGTCCGCACGTGCCCGTCTACGTTGCTGCCTCGTCCTGCGATGATTCGGCTTAAAGCGCTGCACCTCCGAGCGATTTTGGGGCTTCCGTGTTCTGGCAGACATAACTGTTTGCCGAAAACTGATCACAATTCGCCCTTGGCCTCATCTTTATTCTCGAAGCGCGGACCTCAGAGAGAAGCCTTACTTTTGTGGCGGCTAGATGCGCGGTTACTGAAGAGGGAAAAGAGCTCGGTTCGAGCACGATTCGGGAACTTTCGCTCAACCGAATTGTGTTTGAATTATCTAGAATATCCCGCGAGTTATCGAAGCCGGGAATTTCTCTCTGCGACCTTGAGAGGCACTCCAGCTTCGGTTCCTTACGCCGAGTAATTTCTCCGGGAAGCGAGTTTGCCAGGGTAACCGACTCGATACGCTGCGATAGCTGATTGCCGATTATTAGTGGTGAAGGGATTGATGGCGACCTTCTGGAAGAGGATTCTTGGAGGGCTCCCTAAATAAAGATAGTTTTATATATATATAACAAATCAAATTTTTCGTTTTTTTTTTACAAAATTATAGCACTAACCTCGCTCTTTAGTTTTAGAAACTGGACCATCAGCAGCCACCAATCATCGAGGATCACCATTAGAAAATTATTTTTTTAACTTTAAAATGCTGGTTTAATACTTAAGTTTTAGAGACACTCTTTTGCGATGATGAAGCGTAACAACAGCAGCAGTACCACCACCACCACCACTATAAGGAGATACTCAATGGTAAGAGTAATGTTAGTGTGATAATAAAAAATGATTTATTTTATTTTACACAATTATGGCACCTACCTCACTCTGCAGTCATCATAAACATCATCATCATCATCATGGGATTCTCGTAAGTACTACACTTGTTATTGTAATGAGAAATTTTTTTGAACATTACATGCCAAACCTAATACTTTAGTTTCCGAGATGCGCAGTCATGCTAATAGCACTAGTAGCAGTAGCAGTAGTGATGGTAACACCACCAGTCACAGTAGTAGCAGTATTGAGAGTAGCCGTGTAAGCAACAACAACCGACACAGCTGAAGAAAGTAAGAGAATAACTAATTTTTTTGTATTATTACATATATATCTTTAAAGAGTCAAGAACTTAATATTACGGGTGTTTACTCGCAGAGCGGTGAAGGAAAAGGAGAAGAGGAAAATCCTCGATTTATCATCGAAAGCAACTCAACGCTTTTCTACAGACGTATTGGCTACGATGGAAGAGGAATACGAGGGATTCTACCAGAACCACCCATGAATGCAGATTTTCACTCCCGGCTTGAGGGTTGGGTGCGGGACTTGCATCGACAACTTTGCGAAAGAAGTGGACCGAGCAATGTCATCGGTGTGACCATCAATTCGGAGCAGTTTAGCTTTTCGCAAGACATTCATGAAATATAATGTGGATCCTTTTGTCAAGTGGACAACTATAGCTTCTTTTTGTAAAAGATTTTTAAAAAGAGAAAGATAAAATAGGTATATTACTGTCACGTGGGTATATAGAATGACTATCAGTCTGAAATTGCCTTACACAGGCTTGCTTAGATGGAGCAGCAAGTTTTTCACCGTCACATCGAGCATGCGGGACACGGTAAGGAGAAAAGACTGACAAAAGCATCGTAGTTGATAATTACTGTAAACCGCAAGAAAATTAGCAGCACAGTGGTATTGTACTTCAGTTTCATAGCTGTTTTTGGCATGGTTGTCCTCAATGCTACGCGATAATAGAAATATAGATTTGACAAGTGGTGAATCAATAGATGCGAGATATGAAAAAACTGAATGACAATTCAATACTGAAATCTCACAAAACGAAGAATTACGTAGATTCGTTGATTGTCAGGGGCAGGAGTAGATCAAGTATGTTGATATTTGTACTTTGTATCCGTTTATTTGCAAACATGGCAAGTATCCCGTGGGTCACCCAAAAATTTTGTTGGTGAAGAGGATTGTCGACAGCTGATTGGTATCAACAACGACATTTTATAAGTAAATGGATTAATTTCGTGCGATATAATACCACCACAAAATCTATATCACCCATTATTACCCGTAAAAATGCACAATAAATTATTATGTCCATTATGTCGATCGTGTTCTGAACAACTGACACAAGATCACTGTCCTCATGAGAATATAGAAGAGCGCGTATTGCGGGGGACATTGGTGTCGGAGAAGTTGAAAGCGGCTGTCACATTGGGCTACGTCGTCAAGTTTGTGCATGAAATTTGGCAGTACAAGATGACACAGTACAGTAAGGAACAAGGGACAGGTAGTATTTTTGCCGAATATATCAACATCAAAGTTTTTCACGCAAAAGGTTGCGGCATCAGGATATCCACCAGATTGCATTACAGAAGAGGATAAGGAACGCTACGTTGGAGAGTTGAAGCGCAACGAGGGTATCAGCTTAAATAAAAATGATATATGTTTCAATGTGGGACTACGGTCGGTAGCAAACTCTGTCTCAATTCTCTGTGAGGAAAGTTTGGTCAACGCGAGAACTTGACAATTTGATGTGTCACACAACAACACTTGATGTGATAAATCGAGGGACATTGATAAATTTACTTACCAGGGCAGAGGTCAAGGTTAACGGTATTTTATCTGTCAATGACGATACGCTTTACGTCAATTGGTGCTACAGAGATGAGGCTCTGACATTCTCAGTAGCGTCGTCAATGACAAACGTTGTCCTGGCTGTATTTACAACTGCACAAGCACGACTCAAACTGTTTGACTATCTACATTACATGCTTTGGGTCCCCGAGTTCTCTACTAAGACACTGATTCAGTATTTCATGTTTGTAAAGGTGATAAAGGTGAGTACGAGCTACCAATCGGCACATCACTGGGAAGAATTAGCGAAATTTGTGATAGGAGTTTAATTAAAATCAGTCCGCGCAATGAAACAGTGCGATTTCAGAAGATTTTTCGGCGGTTACTGGAGACCGTTCTATAAAATAGATCGCGAAGGTAGCCAAGCACCGACGGCGCTCAGCTTCACCCTCTGAAGCTTTGTCCTCGTCCGTGTTTATGACAGCGAAATAACCCGTAGAGTTACTGTCCGGCAACAGATTTCAATAGCTTAGGACATAACAATATTAGAGTTTTGCGCTTTTGACAAACTACAAAACATTTATGACACATCTTGGACCCTTAAAACTATCTTAAAACTATAGTCGCAGTGGTGTCATTTAGAAACTCATTTCTAGGATTTTCTTTAAATCAATGCTTATTTTGTCTTGTATTGTCGTGTCCTGTCTTTCATTTTGTATTAGGTCTTTATGGTCCGTCAGTTCTTCTTTCTGTGCTTCTATTGATCGCTGTTGTCTTCGTTCAGTAAATTCTACTTCTTCTCCGTCTTCTTCACTTGATAAGGTGTAATTTATGTACAGTGCTAGATGTATTGATACCGGCGTATCGCCTTTTTCTTTTATATTCACTTGTTAACTTGTGCTCGGATCTGGTGTTTGTGCTTTGTTGTAGCTGGCTGTTTTTGTGCTGCTCTTGCCTTCTTTTCTTGTTGCACTCTCCGCCGCAGTGTGTTACTTGTGCAGAGGTGTATATGATCCGCAAAGCTTTGTGTTGGGATTTGGTCCCCACAAAGAAAGTGCATTATCGTCTCGTCGATTTTTGGCGTCAGTTTCCAATGAATCTTGTATTTTTCTGGTCCATCTAATTTTGCATCAATTGCGTCCACTTTATTTGCGTAGACGACAAATGCAACTTTTTCGCCGATTTCTTATATGCCGCTGGTCAGCTCTATGCTTATAATATCTACAAAGACAGTAAAATCCCTTTCTAGAATGTTCTGTGTGGTGTCTTGCGGTGCGAGTATATAAAGTTTCGTATTATGGCCTGGGTCTATTGTCCACAGTCCTTGTTTCAGTTTTGGTCGTTGCAGTTCTGATTCTTGCACATGTTTCACTGTCTCTACTTTTGTCAGTGATGTGGTTGGTGTGGTCAGTGGTATCAGTCTTCGTATTTTATTACAGGCCATTTTTGTACGAAATGCCGGGTCATATGATCTCATAGCTGTCTTAAAACTGTCTTTGTCTGTGTACTCAATGAACGCTAAGAATGTCTCGTCTGTCTCGTTGGGTCTTATTCGTCTTGTGGCAGCTATTTCTTTTGTTTCTCTTACTTGTTTACTGGTCATGTCTCTTGGTACTCTTATGCAGATCGTATTCGCCGATATCACATGTTCTGTTGTTATCTCCTATCTTGTCTGCTGTGTCTGTTGCGTCTCATGATTGTTTTGTGGCTCTACTTTGTTTGGTACTTCGTCTTTCCGTCCTATGAAATGTCTGTATATGTTAATGACCGTAAGTGCGTGATTTTTCATTTGGTATCGGACTATTATTTTTCTGATGTTCTCTGTTGTCGTCGTCAAGTGTTGAGTGTTGCAGGGTCCATACTGTCTAAATAATGCTTCTGCGTCTATTGTCATGCCTCTATATGTCACTGTAATTGTCACTGAGTCTGTCAAGTTAACTGTCAGTAAGTCGATGTTGTCTTGCGGGCTGTAGTGTAAATGGTAGTTGTTATGTAGTATGTCGCTATTTATGTGGCTATTGTCTTCTTTATTATGATAATCGTGAATTATGATGTCGTTTATTGTTAGGTATTCCAAGTCATCATCGTCCATGTCATTTAATTCACTGTCATTGCTGTCAATGTCCTCATGTATGTCAGTTTGGCTGTTTTCATTTGCTTTGTTGTTATTGTCAGTGTCGGGCTCGTGTGAATTTGTAGCTGTCTTCTTCGTTCGTTCCTCTGTCTCTTTGTCCTCCTGCTTCGACGTGGCGTACTCGTCCATCAGTCTTGTTGTGTTTGTCTGCATTATGTACTTAATGACTAATGTCGCTCCATCATGTGGTCCCACTCGTGTTACTTCAAAGCTGACCATGATGTTTGGTCCAAATTGGTTGACCAGTCTCATGATTGCTGGCAGCTCTGATGCTTGGTCCAGACAAATTTTGACATTACCTAAAACTTCGTCATGATCGATTGAGGCGATGACGTTTTTCAGAACTTGGTCCATTTCTGAAAAAAATTTAAAATAGAGTGGTATGGTAATTGCGTATTTCATGTATATGGGTCATTTTAATCATGAGATGTACATATATATATATATATATATATATATATATATATATATATATATATATATATATATATATATATATATATGTTCATTCATTTATCCATTCATGCATGGTCATTATTCCTAATTATTGATTATTACTTATATGTATTACGTCTGCAACGCGATCAGCGAAGCCGAGTCAGCGATAAGAGTCTGCCGAGCCGTACTACGATGCATAGCGTCCGAATGCATCGTAGACGTTAGCTCAGTGGTTAGAGCTCCCGCTTGTTCATCTCGGGCTTCGCGGTTCAAGCCCACGTCTACTCTTTTTTCGCTTTCCGACTCGTCTCCTCTCCGTCCGTTACAACGTAAACTTAGAGCTTGTTCTAAGTTGTGCCCGCAGTTGAAATCCAAGCTACGCTGTTTTCTCCTAACTAATTTACTTAAGTTTAGTTAATGAGTAGATTACAATATTCAGTGCTACGGTATATTGATAGGGAGCTAATAAAATATGCATCACAATAAAGATAATAAAGAGCCGTCTCTCTATCTTAATTGTCTGTTTTTTCTTTAATTATTTTAATATTTTACAATAGATTAGTGCTCATCTCCGTGATCCTTGAGAGATCAATATAATATTAAATTCACTGTCAATAATGCGAAGCTAGCCGTACAATGTAGCAAAAAGCGCACCTCTTCTCAAAATTTTCAGTTTATCTTGTAATAATCAATAAAACTCTATAATATTTATTGGTCACGTACTCTGATAAACAATTGTCAACTCTTTTTATAAAATAATTTGATCAACTGTGCTGATTTATTTTGAACTTACTGAAAATTGCGTCTAGTGGTCAATTGACGCTTTTTAATAATTATTATAAATGTTTATTGTCTGTGAAAGGTGTATATATATATTTTTTTTAATTATCAATTTTTATGGTTTTGGTCAAAAATACTTTGACTGAGAACTAGGTTAGTCGGCTGATGTGTCCACGCCCGGTTTAAATTGAATAGTTTTATTAGTTCTTTGGTCGAATCTTGCTGTCACTGTTTTATATAATATTGCACGTGGGTTCTCTTATCAATTTATGTGTTTTTATGTAAACTTGTACAAATAATGGTGCACAAGTGGGTTGCCTTTTTGTGAATAAAGTTTGCACCGTTGCATGTGCAACGAATTCGTAAATTCGGAAGTCGTTCCAAATTCAATTGTAAACGCCTTGAATGTAAAAAATAGCATAAGAAAACATAATTGCAACATAAACTATGCAACAACCCTCAAATAAAAAATAAATAGGGGTTGGAATACTTTAAGACCATTAACGCATGCCATTTCAGCTTTATTGTCCAATAAAATGTTCATTAATGCAAGTCACTGGATTTTAAAGACAAATTATTGTTATAATAACTAATTTACACTCCGTTAATAAATTTCTTCAAGATCTCAAGTGAGGAACCCTTTCAAAATAGCGGTCGAAAGTCCGTTGCGTATGTCATTTCGGATTATATGACGTGTCAAATTTTTATTAATGTGAGTGACTGGATTTTGACGGATTATTATTTACATATACGTCAGACATCCTCAAAACAAATATTATTAAGATCCGAAGTAAAGAAGCCTTTCAAAATGTCAGTCAAAAGCCCTTTGCATATGTCATCTCGACAAATATGACGTATCATATGTTTATTAATGTGAGTCACTAGAAATTTTTGACGGATTATTATTTTAATCAATAATATACGACTCAGAAAAACAATTTGTTATGATCGAAATGAGGAACCCTTTAAAAACGGCGGCCGTATGTCCGTTGCGTAGGTCACTTCGGCTTATATGAGGTGTCAAATTTTTATTAATAAGAGTCACTAGATTTTTATGACGGACTATGGTTTAAATATACATCAGACATCCTTTAAACTAATTTTATTTAGATTTGATGTGAGGAAGCCTTTGAGAATGGCGGTCGAAAGTCCGTTGCGTATGTGGGACGAGGCAGGATGGGTGGCCAAGAACTGAATCGTGTCTACGTGAATAGTCGTTATCAGCATAGCTGCTCTCTCTCTCTCTCTCTCTCTCTCTCTCTCTCTCTCTCTCTCTCTCTTTCTCTCTCCGCAGCAGAACGCACCGCCACCTATCGGTGGGGTACCCACAGTAATCCCCCCGAAGAAAAAAAAATGTGTCGCATTTTTACTAATCTCGTGATTCACCAAATATTTTGAGAGATGAGAGATTACAAAATAAAAAGAAAGAATTTTACGTCAGAGACTGGACAATGTTTACAAAGGATATCAAACATTTTTTCTTAGAGCTAGTGGCTGGTGCGTGTAATTTAACGCTTTACAAAATAATTGTCTATAGTTAGGAACTAGGATCACAAGTGTTTGATCGTACAAGTATTTTCTTGTATTCGTAGTTTGCACTTAGATTTTTTTGTGCTTTACGCATTTCGCACGTGTTGCTTGTTCGCGTGATTCGCACGTGGTTCACCGCAAAGTAGTTGACGAGATTTTTAGGAATTGCTATTTTACAATTACTGGGCTTAATGTAAAGCTGATCTCGAGAATGGAACAAGTCGCGTATGCAGAACATGTCCATCGCTTTGTTCTTCTTCTTACCTAGTGAGTTTACTATTTCTATGGACTTAACTCTAGTCGGGATCAAGCTGTACAATGTGCTAACTAGGTTCTCTCTGTAATTAATTTTGATTGACAAGATTTGTTTACAACTACTTAGAACTAAGGCTTGGTCAATATTTAATCCTAAAATATTTACATGTTGTACGCTGGGCAGTTTGGAATGCAAGGTGTTGGCGTGTTTTTGGAAGAATGTGTTGTTCTCTAAATCGATGGATTTAATCGACTTCGACTAATTCCAGATTAAGTCTGGGATCAAGTGAGTTAGGAAGGTTTTTGCAGCTGAGTAATTGAATCGAAACGTTTCCAACACGTTGCTTCCCGAAATTGCTGCTACACTTAAGTCTACGGTATGTTGGTTTCTCCTTTGACTGTCGGTGAATACTAACTCTTCGAGTCGCTGGTTGCAGATTACAAAACTAAAAAGTTTGTCCATCGGGACTTCGTTGCACCCTACGATTTTTAATGTACGTAGATACGTGAAACAGTTTTTTGTTAAGAACCTAAGTGATAGGTGTAAATTGTTGTACAGGCTTAAGGTACTTAGTTTCTCTAATTCTAAGTTTTCTTCGCAACCCCCGGGTGTTTTACCGAGAACGAGTTTGTAGATTGCGAAGTGACCTGCTAGAATTTTAATTGTTTCACGAGTAATTGCAACCGCGGAGAGATCGACTAGGTGCATGCCTACCCGTCTCGTTGAAATTTTACAACAATTTGCACAAGCTTTTAAAAATTTATTTACAAAGGGTGTCTCAAAGACGTTTACGTTTGACGCGAAATTAATGCTATGGAAGGTAAATGTCCTTGCGTCCTCTAGTATTTGATTTAGGCCATTTGGACCAGAATATCTAATGCTAGATGAGTCGAAGGGAACGCCTAGGCGATGAAAAATCGAATTTTCATGACACGCTATGTACAAGTTGAAAATGTGGTTCGAGCTAAGGTATTTCACAGCGTAAATACTGAGTCGCTTTGGTTGAATAAGCGAGTAAGGTTATCCGGTAAGATGGAAGTTTTTCGTTTGATTGCTTGTGCTGGTAGCAGCGCGTTTTGAGTGATAAACTGATCCGGCCTAGTCTTAATGTGTGACTGTTTGCCGTTGGGATCAGTGAAAACGAGTTCTTTTTTACAAGATTTAACCTGCATCGTGCACGATGATGCGATCATATTACAGAGTACTGTCGCTACCGAAACGGATTTTTTTGTTTTAACATTAACGATTTCGAAATCGATACAACCTTGATCTATTAGACATTTGTGAAGAGCTGTTTTGTTAATTCTATATCGGATGTCGCATAAAAACAGTCGGAGCGCTGGCTCGTTATTTACAAAAAGACTCAGTGTTTCTATTTCTCCTAAGAATGTTCGGAACACACTTGGTGCGCTTGGGCGTCGGTTGTGTAGGAGGAATAGGTTGGATCGCTGGTTTTTGGTTGCGTTTTGGAAAGTGAGGTGCAAACTTGATGTGTTTGGGTGCGGGAGGTTGAGGTAGTGGTTGATCCGATGGATCGACAGTAGGAGGAGTCGGAGGTGCATGTTGATCTGCGGGATCTTCAGCAGGAAGCTGCACTGGCGCGAAAGCGTCTGCTGCGGGGCGAGTGCGAGCCCCGTTTGAAGGAGGAGAAATCCTGATCGGTTCAGGCGTGGTAGCCTTAGTGCCCTCAGGATGCTCGTGAAGGATAAATGCAGGCTTCAAGCGTTGCAACGTTATTGTCTTCTGCGTGCCGTTGACGTCTACGTTGAAAGTCTGGTTTTCTATGTTGCGGGAAATGACCTTGTAAGGACCCATGTAGGGTCGTGTCAACGCTGGTTTGATCGGTTTTTCTTGCAACCAGACGTGTGTGCAAGTTTTCATGTCTTGATGTGTGAATGGCTTTATTGCTGTCTTATGCGTGACCGGAACTGGTCTTAGTTGACGCATGAAATCGCGAAATTCGTTGTAGAAAACGCGAACGTTTGGTTCTTCGTTGGTGAGAGGGGAGAAATCACCGGGGATCTCTCGGTGGAGGCGTTCCACCATGCCGTTGGAAACGAGATGATAAGCTGTCGTTCTTATCCTGTTGATCCCTAGACTGGACAGCAATTCGGTGAACAATTTAGATTCGAACTGTGCACTTTGATCGGTCGTGATCGTCGTTGGTGCGCCGTAACGGCAGATCCAGTTTTCGTAAAATGCACGAGCTACCGTTGCTGCAGTAGTATTTGCAATCGGTATCGCCTCAGGCCATCTCGAGTAACGATCGATGATGATAAGGAGATGCGTGTAGCCGTGACTGTGTGCAAAAGGTCCCACGAGGTCTAAGTGTACGTAGTCAAACCTTGCATCTGGAGCAACAAAATGCTTGGGTAAAAACTTGTTGTGCTTTGTTACTTTCGACTGTTGACAAGCTAAGCACGCTTTGCACCAAGTGGCGATGTCGCGACTCATGTTAGGTCACACGTATTGCTGGTGGATGAGTCGCGCTGTGACTTTGGCTCCAGGGTGTGAAAGTGAGTGGAAGTTATCGAAAACTGTCCGTCTCAGTTTCTTGGGTAGATATGGACGAATGACATCCTCGTGGATGTCGCAGTAGAAAGCTGCGTGCTGGGAGCCCCATGTAAGTTTGCGAAGCTTCAGCGGATGGTTTGCATTGTTGAGGATCTCCTTCAGCTGATCCTCCTGGGAGATGCCAGCCATTTGTGAGCGCGAATGGCTGGCATCTTGTCAGAGTTCTGCTGAAGATCGTAGATTAAAGGTTTATGATCCGTGTAGATTTTAAATTCTACGCCTTCGAGATAGTGGTGGAAGTATCTGATGGCTTCGTAGATGGCCGTCAGCTCCCGGTCGTACGTAGCATACTTCTGTTGCGCAGGTGTGAACTTCTGCGAAAAGAAGGTTATCGCTTGCCAAGAGTCGCCTGAGCGTTGCTCGAGGGCTGCCCCCATTGCTATGTCGGAAGCGTCGGTGATGAGGTGCAGCTCTGCATTTTCACTTAGGAACGCGGTGAACGCTAGATTTACAAGGTCCTCCTTGCATTTCTGGAAGTCTGCTTCAGCTTTTGGGGTCCATGGGACGGGACGTTTTTCCTTTTTCTTAGCACCTTTCAAGAATTCATGCAGCGGAAGTTATTATCGGCAGCGTGCGCGAGCGAACGTCTGTAGCTGTTCACAAGACCCAGGAATCTTTGTAGTTCCTCGATGGTCTGTGGCAAAGGGAATTTTTGAACCGCCTAGACTTTCTCTGGGCTTGGCTTGAAGTTATTTGGCGTGATAAGGTGACCCAGAAAAACGAGTTCGGAGACGCCGATACTGCATTTCTTGAGATTGACATGTAGCTCGTACTCTTTTAGGCTATTAAGCACTATGTCGAGGTACTTTTGGTGATCTTCCTCTATCGTGGAGGCAATAAATATGTCGTCAACGTAGACGAACATGAAATCTAAATCTCCTAACGCTAAGTTGATGTAGCGTTGGAACATCTGTGAAGTTTGTCGAAAGCCAAACGTCATCACTGGGAACTCGTAGAGTCCGAACGGAGTGATGATCGCTGTTTTTGGGATGTCCTCCGGGGCCACTGGTATCTGGTGGTAGGCTTGGCCTAAATCGAGCGCCGAAAAAATCTTTTTGCCGTGGCAAAAGGCCATGCAGTCGTGCATGTGCGGAACTGGATAACGGTCTGGCACTGTAGCCGTGTTTAGTTTTCCGAAAACTCGAAACTCCTTTTTTGCTGCCTTGAGCTTGGCTGGAGATAACGGACGAGATCTTTGCGTGGCAGGAGGACCTTCCGTCAGTATGTGATGAAATACGCCATGTTTCTTGGTTGATCTGACCTGATCAGCACCAAAAACTTCGGGATACTTGTTCACGATGTTGGCGTACTTGTGGTTTGGTGCCATAAAAGAAATTTGCACGAGCTCTACTGACTTGATAAAGGCACGAGCGTGCGTGAACTGATTGCCATCTACTAGTCTCTTTAGCTTGAGATCTGGTAAGAGATGGTAGTGTTTCAGGAGATCGGCTCCTATATTCGAGTGCGGGACATCGGAGATGGTAAAATTCCACGCGAGTTTATATGGCAAACCGACGTCCAGTTCGCGACGCGCGACGCCGTAGACGTTGATGGCCGTGCCGTTGACAGCGTAAAGCTTGAAGTCGGTTGGCTTGCCTCGCCAGTTCGATGGCTTAGGAATCACCGAGATGTCCGCGCCTGTGTCTACTAAAAAAACTTCTTTGGAGAGATTGTCGCTCACGTGGAGACGTGCGGTAAAACTGGACCGGCTGTCAGTCTCCTCAACAGCAGGATATTTTAGTTTTCCGTCTTTGGGCCTTCAGAATTTTTCATTTGGTAATTCTGGCCATCTCCGCATTTCCAGGTGCATGGTAAGGGGCAGAAGCGCGCTTGTGTACCGAATTTCTGGTGGAAGAAACATAGGTTTGGGTTATTTGCGTAGCGAGACCTGGATTACGATCTAGCGGGAGTCGAGTCTTGTTTGTTGCGATCGTTGGCTTGAGACTTGTTGAATCTGCTGTTTGATCTTGAACGACCGTTAGATCCAGAGTTGGCAGTTGTCGAGTTTTTCATCGGCGCTGGTGAGCACAGTAGCGGGTTGGCTATCAGATTTCATAGCGTTGATGTTGTTGGACTGTTGCAGAACTTCGTATGCCATGTCCACGCTCTTGACAAGCTCTGCTTCTTTCTTGTAATTCCAGACCATTAATCGGATCTGGGATGGTAATCTGTTTTTGCAGAACTCTATTACTGTGTCCCTTGGCACTAGGTTTTGTGCCAAACCGAGCATCTCAGCAAGGAAATCTGAAGGTCGTTTTGTGCCGATTTCGATGCCTTGGAAAAGCCTGTCTAGCTGCTGTTCCGATGTCTCGGCGTACCTCTCGGTGAGAATTTTCTTGAATTCTTGGTACTTATGACCTTTAACTAAAGTGTTCATCTGGTACTGCAGCTCGTGATGGATGTCTGCATCGACATATTGGCCCACGAAGTTGAATTTAGCTTCGTCGTCAGTGACGTGATGTGCCGAGAATAAATCTTCAAGCAATTTGAACCAGCCTTGAGGGTCGTACCGATAGAAGGTCCAGAATGTCGGATACTTGGTGCTCGAGAACGCGGAGGCGTGGCTAGGCTGTCCAAGCATCGGATTTGTCGGTGATTGGCCTTGGCCCGTGAAATTTACTCCCGGGTACGATTGTGCGAAAGGAGGATAATGTAACGCGTCCGGAGGCTGATGATGGTATCCGGTCACAGGGACGTTGCCAAAGACGTTGGGTGTCCAACTTAAAAGGTTTTGGTCGATCGCGCTGGACGTGGTGTTACTGGAAGCACTCGTTGTCGTCGTTGCTTGGAACGTGCTTGGTGGGCGTTGCCACGGATGCAGACAGTGGAGCTAGGCATTCTTGAATATACCTTTTGATCTCGTCCATTTTGAAATCGATTTTGCGATCGATGTTGTTCATGATTTCACCAACGTTCGTTGTCGATGTGTCTCCCGCGTGCAACTGATTGTTCAGAAAATTGGTGCTTTTGCGGTAGGCACCTTTCCCTGTGTCGGCTGTGTGCGCAGCGTTTGGCGGTGTCTGGCTTGTAACAGACGGCGAACCGAAGGCTTGCTGCAGCGTTTCGATAGGAGTGTCTTTGTTGTTGTCCTAAACTCTCCGAGGGGACTTCCGTCCAAGGAAATAGTACAATGGACTGTCGTGCACGGGAGTTGTGTAGCACTGGACAAAACAAAGTGACAATTAATTGTTTGTCCCGAAAAATGCGGTTCGTCGGATGACCGTTCCGTAATAAAATGATGCGCGTAAAAGAAAAAAATTGTACTTCGCGCTAAATACTACGTAAAAGTAATGCGCGTGAGAAAATTGTACGTTGCACTGAGTAAAAATAAAGCGAGATTGAAACTATGTTTTAATAAGTCGAGCGAGTTTTAATAAACCGTTGCGCTATACCGCGAACTGTTTACCCGACTCGCTCGCTGTTCTCGGAATCCTACTCGGCGCCGCTCGCAAGATGGCCGCTCGGTGTTGTATTTCACTCGCGCGCGCACTGTATTACCTGTAGATTGCGATCTTAGGTGATATCGCCTTGCACGACGCACGACGCTCGACGAATCCGTTGACACTGCCGCTGAGGAGGTTCCGGATGATTGTCGTCGAGAAATGCGCCGGTGTCGGTGGCCTCGTGCAAGAGACTTTGGTGAAGCGCCGTTGACCGACGAAGCTGCGATGATGAAAGTATGAACTTATAGAAAAGACTCAAAATGTAACACATTTTAGTAACTCAAAGAAAAAAAAAACGTCTTGATTCAAAGAGAGTACACACTGGAATGGAGATTCGGGGAAGGTGACGCTACAGAGAGAGTCGAAGCTTTCTCCCATGCAGGGTATTTACTTCTCCTCTCTTCGCACTTCAGCCTAGATGCGCTTTCTTTCTTACGCATTAGACTTTATGGGCCTAAGCTACGGTCAACGGTTAAACTGCAGCATCGATTGTGCACGCGCGCTTTCAGCCGAGGGAGGAGAAGTTTGTTTTGGTTTAGGGTTACTTCTTGCGCTCGTTAAGCATCAAAGTTTCTGGATTTTTCCTACTGTCTTTGTTTCATTTGATTTAATATTTCTAAATATTTACGGAGAAACTTCGTGACTTAGCATATCCCTATCACAGACGCGCACGTCTGCACCGCGAGCTGCGAGACGAGTCAGCGATAAGAAACCGCACAGCCGTACTACGATGCATAGCATGCGCTTGCATCGTAGACGTTTGCTCAATGGTTGGAGCTCCCGCTTGATAATCTCGGGGTCCGCAGTTCCAGCCCGCGTTTACTCTTTTTTGCTTTCCGACTCGTCTCCACTCCGTCCGTTACACCCCTAAAATGTTTATAAAATATTTTGAAATATTTCTGAGAAAATGTGTTATAATCTCATAATTTTACATTTCTAAAAATTGTTTTAAGAATATTGTAAAATAATGTTCAATGATATATCTTAGAAAGATTATAAAAATAAATCAAAATATTTTATCAGTATATGTTGCTTCTACCAAATAAAGAAAATATCTGCATAAAAATTATAAAATATTTAAAAATCTTGAAACAAAAATGTCTGAAAATCTCGTAATTTACTATTTGAAATGTTTGTAGCCTTTTAAAATATGTTTCAAAAATAATTTTTAAATATTTTTACATTTTTTATAATATTTTGTAACGAGGAACAACGTCCCTCACAGCATGCGTTTGGGGGAGGGAGGACTCTCATGATTCGATGGCCGATAAGGAGAAAAGACCAAGTGAAAACGCTGTCATAATCTCAACGACGAGCGAGACGTCACCAACGCTGGACAGCGAAATATCTCTCAACGAAGAGCTCCGTTCGGACACAGAGTCACAGAGGACTTCGGAGCTTTGTTCGTCATGCAGCGAGTTGCGTGAGGGAGATTCTAAAACCCTCACGTAAACGCGACTTCTAGAGTAAATGAGGAGAATGCGTCACCAGTTGCGAAAGTTAGAATAGAAAATTAAACGTCTCGAGAAGCCGAAGGCAAGACAGACAAGAATTCCACTCGCCCACGCGGAGGAACGACGCACGGCAAGGGCGAAGTTACAGCGGAAGACAGAGTCAGCGTTCAGTACTTCGCAGAAGAGCAAAACCAAGCAAATAAATGAAGTACGATGCAATAGCCCGCGCAAGCGCCCTAAAAGCCAGAGCAAAGAAGAAGCAAGGGAAAGCGTTCCTTCGTCCAGTGGACCACGCCTCGTTGAGCGAGTTGAGCGAAGGCACAAGGGTGAACGAAAACCTGCGGTCCAGAAAGGCCACTTGTCCCACGGCAAGCAGACGCAAGAGCGCAAGATGGTTAATCGCATAAGAGGAAAAACCAGCATAGCGCGAAGGTCAATCGGACGAACAAGACGATCATCGGCGCATCGAAACATGCATGCGAAACTGAAAATAGATGCTGGCTATGCAAGTTACGGACGCATGAAAGGGAAAGTTGCTCTGAGTCAGATAATGCAGTCAAGCACATGTCCAGAAGAGCGCGTAAAAGGCACGAGTGCTGGACCTGTGGACGATTGACGCATTGGTGGCGCGACTGTCCTAACGCAGGGGACAGCGGTTATGAAACGAGAACTTTACAGGGGCAGCACACTAGACGGTGCAGGAGGTCTGATTACAAGAGCGTTAAGGAGTTAGTCTCGACAGCCTCCACCTCAAAGTCCTTCCCGCGCCTGTCTTGACGCACTAAGACGGCGCAAGCTCATGTAGAGATAACAGAAAGTTTACCCCGGGATGGATCATTGTTACCCCAGGGGAGGTCAGACGCGAAGACGCTCTCGCGCTCTGAGCGAAGCAAGTCCAGGGCAGGGGACGCGTCGCAGTGTGATAGTCCTACGAGACCTTATACCTACTTATGAACAGCGCAAGCAAATTGGACGCAAAGCGGATTAAGACCATAGAAAGTCAGAGGTGCAAGAGTTTGAATCCTCTAGCTTCGTCCGTAGGACAAGCGTCCAGCGCTGAAGATGGTGGTACCATGACGATTGAGCACAATGGGGACGCCAGAATGCGCGAAGAGAAAAGCGTTAATTCCTGCGATAGCGTCCGAGATTCAACGTGCTTCTAAGGCTATTATGCCTCTCCATTACCCAACATGGACGGTCGTCTTCGCGAACTGCAGATAACAAGAGACGTACCAACGTTAGACCTCAGCAAGACGTTTGGACTCCTTGGACCAGTGGGAAGTAAGTCAAGCTTGAGTCACAAAGGACAAAGGGCTAAGGACGAGACGGATTCAAGGTTCGCCTGGAGTCCAGGTGTGGGTCCGCGAAAAGCTGCATAGTAATGACTACGATGAAGGGAAGTCTAGTCAGCGGCAGAGATACAGGATAGCACCGCCCTATCACCCTTAGAAAACTCGATAAAGAGAATGAGCGATCTGTGCCTGGCACGATCGCGAAAAGATCTCGAGATAGAACGACAAGATGGTGTCGCAACGTGCGATTAATGTGTCAGCGTGCCAAGCGCGTTACTAAAATGCAGGACATGGAATGGTAGCGAGCAAGGCTGGCGATTTTGTGACGATGGAAAGTCACGAATGGTGGATGCGAAGCAAAGCATCATCAAGTAGACGCCGCCTTGAGGACAAGAATTTGTCGGAGGACCGTCGAGGCAAGATTCGGGACCTCGCGTATAAGTCGCGGTCCGTTGGACAGTAAGATAGCTTCCGGCCATAGGTGCGAACGCGTCAGCTCTTGTGTGTGAGTCTGACGGCATCGAGCGACGACCGATAGCGTGCGAGAGAGTGAGAGTGTGTGTGAGATCGCGAGAAGAAGACGTCCAAGTCAACTCCAGCTTCGGAAAGCAAGGACGACCTGGCCTGTCGATCAGCGGCCAAACGAGAGGACATCGACTCCAGCGAGTGAGCCAGAAACACCACCGGCGCAGAGTGTGTGTGAGTGTGTGGTGTGCGCCTACCGAGAACGGCAACTGCGAGTAAGTAGGGCTGAGCCCTTTTTCTGTATCGCGTCAGCGTGAAACGCTCATCACTTCTTCTCACTGGTCCTTGATACTTTTTTAATATTAGATTTTAATAAAAGAAATAATAAGTCTAATATTTATCAGAAAAAGTAATAAACATTTGCAAATCTGAACCGTAGATCCGAATTCAGATTTGGAATAAATTGATTT